>AWWV01011490.1:0-37099 GCA_001974805.1 Corchorus capsularis
ATATATATATATATGTATGTGTGCGTGTGTTCGAATGTCTCATTTGAATTGAAATTCAATTGACTGAAAGTTTGAAAATTTGGTCTAATGGCCAAGGCCTCAAAAATCCCTCCAAGAATAGGGTTTCCAATCCTTGTCTTCCCTTTACCCTCTCAAAAAAATTTGTAATATTCCCAATGTAAAAAAAAAAAAAAAAAGAAAGAAAGAAAGTTTGAGAATTTATAATTACTATTATCACTCGTCCGCATTGCCAAGTAGTTTTATACTGTCATTCTCAGAGTTAGGTAGCTCTGTAGCTCATGAATAAAAAAAAAGACAGGCTTATTATATTCATTTTGACCATTTAACTTTTATTTTAGACAATTTCATTCTTATACTTTAATGTCCTGAACAATGTAGTCATTTCAATACTCTGGCACTGTCGTGGCGTAATGTATTAAGTTCACATGTTAATGTACAGTTATGATATGTCAACACTAATAAGGTACTGTCATGGCGTAATGTATTAAGTTCACATGTTAATGTACAGTTATGAAATGTCAACACTAATAAGGTTTATTGTGTCAAGCAACCAACCTAAAACCAATTGATAATAAGTGGAGAGACTTTTCATATATATATATAAGACGTCCAATCATGTCAAACATAATCAACGTGAAATATTACCATTCACTCTAATACGCCTCCTAACGTGTAGCCTGAAACAACCATTATTGTGGACACAATTGAGTCCGGGGCAAGTTGCAATATATAAATGTACTCGTAAACTCGTAGTATTCAATATATATATGAACTTGTTGTATATAAAAAAGGAGACAAGTTGCAATCTTGATGTGTAACTTTCATTTACTTTTATTCACCGTCTCATATATCGAAACTAAAAGTCTGAAATTATTTAGAATTTTTTAATCTAAAATTATCTTTAATTTAGAAATCTTCTTTCAATTATTACCAAAAGAAATCTTCTTTCAATTGACTTTAAGATGCTGACGACGAATAGAATAGCTGGCTCCCAGTACAACTTAAGATTATAAATTCGTTGTCAAATTTCCAGTCTCATTAGCCACAATATCTTGACATTGCCACCATGAGTGCAACTTCATACTCGCTCGTATTCATTTTGATTTTGGGAATAGTAATTTCACATTCAAGTGCCACCGTCAAGGAAGCTAAAGCTGTTCCTAGCTCCTCTTCGGATGACATCTCTTCCCGTTATTTTCCTAATTACAAGTTTCATGTGGTCTCTGCTAGGGTGAGTCGCCGTCGACCGCCGCCACCCCCTAGAGGCAATCCTGTTCTTCATCAAAGCCCCTTTCCTCCTCCTATTTTTCCACACCAACCCCCGCCGCCACCACCACCACCACCACCACCACCACCACCACCACCACCACCACCACCACCACCACCACCTCCGCCGCCATGTGCATAATCTAGATTTTCTACCATGTCTACCACCATGATAATGTAGTAGTATATGATCTCTTGTAATATATGTCAAAATAATGTATGCTCCAAGCTACAATGTTTACTTTCAATTCTTATGCACCCTTGTATAGTAGTTTTTCAGTACTTGTCAAATATAAAATACTAGTATTTCTTTGTTACCAAAATAAGTACTAAAAAGTTTTAGTATATTAATCATAATTATGGAGCTTTGCTAATAATTGAATTAGCTCATACAAATCTTTGTTGGCTAATGCTTTCCAATCTAAATGTCAAAAGGGTTTAAATTCTATTAGGATGATCCTAAAAAGGGTGCTTTTTAGGATCCCATTAAGATGATGCCACCTAATCAATTTTAAATCACCACCAAGATATATTTTACACCCTCATTCACCATATAAACTCTTATTAATTGCATATCATTAATTGCATTAAATCACCCTTGATTCTAGTTAAAATTGAATTTATTTAGTGAAAATATTTTTTTTCCATATTTAAGAATATTATTTTAAGAGTAGATTTTATCATTTATGATTATTCTAAAATATTACCATCAACCATTTTTTTTAGTTAAACCATCCACACCCATTTATAACTCTAATCTAATTTCTTTTAATTAATATTTATTAATCAAAAGAATAAAATTATGATGACCAATTAAATTAATTAATATTTGAATTTGTTCTAAACTAATTAAATTAATTTACCACTAGTAAAGAAAAAAAATTGTTTCACATCTAAAACCAATCTTAATGTGAAAAAGTCATGTTATAAGGAAAAAAAATTATTAAAAAAGTATACGTTGCAGGTAAAAGAAAAAAAAGAAGTAAGTTAAAAATGAAATTTATTAATAAAACTATTCAATTTTAAAGTTAAAATTATGTTAAGGTAATTAATACAAATTTAATTAGGTGTGGTAGGGTGTAAATTAGGATTTGATGATGATTCAAATTTGATTAGGTGTTATCATCCTAATGGAATCCTAAAAACACTAATTTTTAGGATAATCCTAATAGAATTTAAACCCATGTCAAAAATGAAAACCTTTTCCTAACTTCTTACTAATTCTATGGAGCTTTGCTAATAAATGAATTAGCCCATGATCTTTGTTGGCTAATGCTTTCCAATCTAAGTGTCAAAAATGAAAACCTTTTCCGAACTTCTTACTAATGCCATGGGAACGAAAAAATTTTGAGCTCTTTTGACTTAGATGTGTTTTTTTTTACTCATGAACATGTTATTTAAATGGACTACATAATAGGAGGTAACCCTCTTCTATCCCATATCCCATCCTGTCCATCCCAGGTAGTGGTGATCACGGTTCAGTTCTAACTGAAGAACCGAATCGAAATGGCACCTTTAAAACCAACACCATACTGTATGGTTTGGAACCGAAACCGAATTAGAATCTTACTGTTATAAGGTTCCAGTTAGGTTCTAGTTTTGTGGAATCGGAAACGAAACGTCCGATTTTTATAATATTTTTTAAAAAATATTTTAGTATTTTATGTTTAATATTTATATAGTAAAATGATAAATAATAAAATAAATTCAATTAATATTAATATATAATATATATAATGATTGTTTTATCATCAACTATTTTAATTTAATATATGTATTTAATTATAATAATATAATTATTCTTTTTAGAAATTAAAAAATATAATATAACTAAAGTATTCTAAATATTCAAGTGTAAGAAAATAAAAAATATACATATATAATAAAGATATTTAAACTTTTTTTGCTATATATTTTTTTTAAAAAAGGTAAGGTTCAGGTTTGGCCGGAATTGGAACCGAAATCGAACCTTAGTCACTATGGTTAAGGTTCGGCTCTTATGATTAGCGGAACCGAAACCGGTGATTCCGAATTAGAACCGAAATCGAACCATATTGATAACCTCTAATTTCAGGATTCGTACTCAAGACCTCTCACTAGAAGTCCCATGGTTTAACTACTGGGTGTCCCTTGGACTTTAACTAAGAGGTGTTGATTAGGTGCATGGTGCATTTATTAAATCTCAAATATTGCCTGATCAAAGCCACCAAAATTGAAGGCGAATTCAATTAATTTTCCAATGAACTTGTCAAACTTCGTTGTCCTTTATAAGAGACATGCATGGGCGGTAGTTAGTGTTAAAACCAGGTGCCATATATCAGAAATGGGTGTCAATTACTCTTGCCTAATTTCTTTCTTGTTGATCCATGCCCTTGTATTTTCACAAGGTAATCTAGCAGTAGTTTCGGCTGCTGCTGAATCTGTTTCTGTCTCTCCTTCCGGTCCAATTTCTTCGTCACTTGAATTCTCGACGAAGTTGAAAGTTGTCTCCAGGAAAGTTGATCCATCACCTCCACCATCACCTAAGATTCAAGCTCCTTATCACTCAAAGAGTCTTCCGCCATCCCCTCGACCACCACCGCCACCACCTATGTCATAATTATGGCCATGGGATACTTTTGCCGCAAGCTTATATTTGATAAAAGCTTGAAATAATCAAGAGCTTTTGTTGTAACTAGAAGTCAATATGGTGGGAGTTCTTTTGTGAAGGTTTCAGATTTGTAATGTTTTAATTTATCAGTAAATAGTTCCAATAATAATCGTTCATATCTGTTTTTGAACTTTAACTGCTCTGCTAAGTCCAATCCCTTCTTCTCTGAATCATACGAGAAGCAATCTGAAGGGCTTTTTTCTGGTGATCAACAATGCAAGTTCCTGCTCTTTGCAAAAGCTACAAATTTTCAGATGAAATTTAAATTGCCATTGACTGTACTTTATAATAATGGACCTTTAAATTTTAGTTTGAAGAAGCATACTTCCAATTAAAACTTGGAAGAAAGATAAAAAACTAGTAAATTGGAAGAAAGATCATTACAGTTTTCTATACATAAATCTTTATAATATTTAACTTCTTTTTGTTTTTTTTTTTAAATTTTACAAATTTTTCGACAGAAAGATATATATCATGCATTATCTTAAACTAAAATACTCAGGTTGCTAATAACAATATTAATAATTATATATGTATAATTTCATTGATTTTTTTTTATTTAATTTGAGAGCCAAGCAGTCCATTGGGGATGTGCAAAACCTGAAAACGTAACTCAAATCAATGTGAACTAATTAAGTATAACGATTTTTAGTAGTAATACGTACTTGTAAAAACACAATGTTATAATCTTTCTCAACTCTGAATCTTTCTCCAAGAGGGGATGATGGGATAAGCAAAATCTATAGTAATGGCAAGTTGCTACTTACTCTTTGGTTAGGTAAAGTCTCATATATCCTGGTAAACTGTATAATTCGAAGGCCAGAGATATATGAATATGAAGCCATAAACAATACGTTTGAACTAGTAGACTCACATGTTACAATAGTTCCACTATTCATCAATGAATTTTTTTTTATAGAAGGAAACAAGTTGCAATCATGGAACTTTCGTCCCAATATAGTGAACATAAAAGTGATAATCCTAAATATTAATTATAGTTCACCCCTAAATTAAGAAAAGAGATAGGAGAAAAAGAAAACCAGAGAAAAGAAACCAAACTTGTGTCTCTTATTTTCAATGAACACTTACATGTAATACTACTATTTTCCTTTGTTTTTATCTCTCCAATTTCTTTGATATATAAAAGTAAAACAATAGGCTTATTTCGAGTGTTTATATTAATAAGCATAGAGTAAAGTGGTAAAATCACACATTTGTAATCCTGAATAACATGAGGCTTTCTATCCAGGTTGGTTACCTGCACGTTTTCCCAATTGTTTGTAAGTTTAATGCAAAAACATGGTATTAGACCTGTTAAGGGTTGATATAATTGAACCAAAAGTTAGAACCTGAACGTAACATGCCATTGTGGATATAAAACTGTTAATCTGAATCTTATTTATAGTTCATAGATCACGTTTATTCAAGTTTGTTATCTGCACGTTTTCCCAACTGTTTGTAAATTTAATGCATAACATAGTATTAGCACTGTTAAGCGTTGATATAATTTAACCAAAAGTTAAAACCTGAACGTAACAGGTCATTGTGGATATAAAAGTGTTATAGTTCATAGTTCACGTTTATTCAAGTTAGTTATCTATTCGTTTCCCTTACTATTAAGGGTTGATATAATTGAACCAAAAATCATAACCTGAGTGAAACAGAACATTGTGGATATAAAAGTGTTAATCTGAATCTTATTTATATTTCATAGTTTACGTTTATTCAAGTTGGTTACCTATTCGTTTTCCTTACTGTTTGTAAGTTTAATGTATAACATGATATCAGAACTGTTAAAGGTTGATATAATTAAAACAAAAATCATTACTTGAATGAAACAAGTCATTGTGGATGTAAAAATGTTAATCTGAATCTTATTTTTAGTTCATAGTACAAGTTTATTCAAGTTGGTTACCTGTACGTTTTCCCAACTGTTTGTAAGTTTAATGTATAACATTGTATCAGAACTGTTAAATGTTGATATAATTGAACCAAAAATATTACTTGAATAAAACAGGTCATTGTGGACGTAAAAGTGTTAATCTGAATCATATTTTTAGTTCATAGGTCACATTTATTCAAGTTTGTTATTTGTATGCTTTCCCAACTTTTTGTAAGTTTAATAAATAACATGGTAGTAGAATTGTAAATGGTTGATAAAATTGAACCAAATATCATTACTTAAAAGAAACACGTCATTGTGAATGTAAAAGTGTTAATCTGAATCTTATTTTAAGTTTATAGGTCACGTTTATTCAAATTGGTTACCTGTACGTTTTCCTAACTGTTTGTAAGTTTAATGTATAACATGGTATCAAAACTATTAATGGTTGATATAATTAAACCAAAAATCATTACTTGAATGAAACAGACCATTGTGGATGTAAAATTGTTAATGAGAATCTTATTTTTGGTTCATAGGTCATGTTTATTCAAGTTGGTTAGCTGTACGTTTTCCCAACTATTTGTAAGTTTAATGCATAACATGGTATCAGAACTGTTAATGGTTGATATAATTGAACCGAAAATCACTACTTGAATGAAACAAACCATTGTGGATGTAAATGTGTTAATATAAATCTTATTTTTACTTCATAGTACAAGTTTATTCAAGTTGATTACCTGTACGTTTTCCCAACTGTTTATAAGTTTAATGGATAACATGGTATCAAAATTGTTAAGGGTTGATATAATTAAACCAAAAATCATTACTTGAATGACAGAAGCCATTGTGGATGTAAAAGTGCTAATCAGAATCTTATTCTTAGTTCATAGGTCACGTTTATTCAGTTGGTTACTTGTACGCTTTCCCAAGTACTTTTTGTAAGTTTAATAAATAACATGGTAGTAGAACTATAAAGGGCTGATATAATTGAACCAAATATCATTACTTGAAATAAACAGGTAATTGTGGATGTAAAAGTGTTAATCTGAATCTTATTTTTTGTTCATAGTACAAGTTTATTCAAGTTGGTTACCTATACGTTTTCCCAACTATTTGTAAGTTTAATGTATAACATGGTATCAGAAGTGTTAAAGGTTAATATAATTGAACCAAAAATCATTACTTGAACGAAACATGCCATTGTGGATGTAAAAGTGTTAATCTGAATCTTATTTTTAGTTCATAGTACAAGTTTAATCAAGTTGGTTACCATTACGTTTTCCCAACTATTTGTAAGTTTAATTGATAACATGTTATCAGAACAGTTAAAGGTTAATATATTTGAACCAAAAATCATTAATTGAATGAAACAGGTCATTGTGGACGTAAAAGTGTTAATCTGAATCTTATTTTTAGTTCATAGTACAAGTTTATTCAAGTTGGTTACCTGTACGTTTTACCAACTGTTTGTAAGTTTAATGTATAACATGCTATCAGAACTGTTAAATGTTGATATAATTGAACCAAAAATCATTACTTGAATGAAACATGTCATTGTGGACGTAAAAGTGTTAATCTGAATCTTATTTTTAGTTCATAGGTCACGTTTATTCAAGTTGGTAATTTGTACGCTTTCCCAACTTTTTGTAATTTTAATAAATAACATGGTAGTAGAATTGTAAAGGGTTGATATAATTGAACCAAATATCATTACTTGAATGAAACATGTCATTGTGGATGTAAAAGTGTTAATCTGAATCTAATTTTAAGTTTATAGGTCACGATTATTCAAATTGGTTACCTGTACTTTTCCCAACTGTTTATAAGTTTAATGTATAACATGATATCAGAACTGTTAATGGTTGATATAATTAAACAAAAAATCATTACTTGAATGAAACAGGCCATTGTGGATGTAAAATTGTTAATGAGAATCTTATTTTTGGTTCATAGGACACGTTTATTCAAGTTGGTTAGCTGTACGTTTTCCCAACTGTTTGTAAGTTTAATGAATAACATGGTATTAGAACTGTTAAGGGTTGATATAATTGAACCGAAAATCATTTCTTGAATGAAACAGGCCATTGTGGATGTAAAAGTATTAATATGAATCGTATTTTTAGTTCATAGTACAAGTTTATTCAAGTTGGTTACTTGTAAGTTTTCCCAACTGTTTGTAAATTTAATGCATAACATGGTATCAGAACTGTTAAGGGTTGATATAATTAAACCAAAAATCATTACTTGAAGGACACAGGCTATTGTGGATGTAAAAGTGCTAATCTGAATCTTATTTTTAGTTTATAGGTCACGTTTATTCAGTTGGTTACTTGTACGCTTTCCCAAGTACTTTTTGTATGTTTAATAAATAACATGGTAGTAGAACTATAAAGGGTTGATATAATTGAACCAAATATCATTACTTGAATTAAACAGACCATTGTGGATGTAAAAGTGTTAATCTAAATCTTATTTTTAATTCATAGTACAAGTTTATTTAAGTTGGTTACCTGTAAGTTTTCCCAACTGTTTGTAAGTTTAATGTATAACATGGTATCAGAACTGTTAAAGGTTGATATAATTGAACCAAAAATCATTAATTGAATGAAACATGTCATTGTGGACGTAAAAGTGTTAATCTTGACACTAAATTAATGTAATAAAATAATTTTAGTTTCTATTGATGCTTGTGGCTGCCAATGACAATTTTTTAGTCTTGATTTAAGGATAGGGTATTCTGTAATCTAGCTATTTTGCATAAAAAATATTCCCCCCAACCAAACAGATGCATCTCATTTGACGGTAATCTGAACTAAACAAAAATTGGGTGATTTTACGGTAACGTGAAAACCGGAATCTGATTCGGTAATATCTTATATCCGAAGGTAATCTCAGATTCCGTGAACCAAACGCTCCATAATAATAAACTGTATAAGAAAATTAATATTCTATATGGCTAATTTCATCCAAACAAAGAATTTCAATATAATTAAGCAAAGGATTCATTCCCTTACTGAGTTTAGTGAAACAAGGCTCTCCCTGTAAACAAAAGATTCGATCCATGATCTGGATCTAGAAATGTACTTGCGTAGACTCCTTCTAATCTGCAGAATACTTGTCTCAAATTCCTGTTTCTTATGATTATAGGGCACCAATTCTACATGCACGTTCACGTCCTTCTCGTACATGGTTTGGATGAGAATCTCATTGTCATTCCAAACTGTCAAAGCCCTTACACTTAGTTGAAATCTTTCAACTGATCTAAACCCTCCAATATCAATACTAAATAATTTGGTCCAAGACTCCTTCACACCATATTCCCTCATAACAAATATATTCAACATAAAATCATGGTTATAAGAGCTAAACTGGTAGGGAGAAACACTTAGAGCCAAGCATCCATTCCAACCAAGAAAACCCACCTCTAACTTTAAATCCTTAAAGTTATAACCAATGTCGGCCTGCTATTTCTTGAAACTTTTCATCACCCAAATTGAACAAGATGATATTGAAACTATACTCCTTCTGGTCATCAAAACACCATCGATCACCTCGCCAATGGATTGCTCCATTGAAGTAAGAACCTCCATGCTCCTTACCCCACTTATAAACTTCAAGGACGTTGGTCTGCAAATGGTTTACATGTCTCCAACAAACATCAGTGCCCATGGTGTACACTTGAATAGAACTAGGACAGTTCAAACTATAGTCTGCAGTCCAACGTAGATAAGATACGCCAATCCTAAGGGCTTTGTCCTTATGACTCTTGATATCATAGCCAAATCCAGAGGGTCCATCGGATTTAATGCTTTCTGGCAAAACAATGGTCTCCCTTGTTGCTAAAAATCATTACTTGAGTAAACTAGGTCATTGTGGATGTAAAAATGTTAACCTAAATCATATTTTTAGTTTTTTTTTTGGCATTAAATCTTATTTTTAGTTTATTGTACACGTTTATTCAAGTTGGTTACCTTTCCGTTTTCCCAACTTTTTGTAAGTTTATTGGTTGATAGAATTAAACCAAAAATCATTAATTGAATTAAACAGGTCATTGTGGATGTAAAAGTGTTAATCTGAATCTTATTTTTAGTTTATAGGCCACGTTTATTCAAGTTGGTTACTTGCACGTTTTCCAACTGTTTGTAAGTTTAATGCATAACATGGTATCAGATGCTAAGGGTTGATATAATTGAACAAAAAATCATTATTTGAATGAAACAGATCATTGTGGATGTAAAAGTGTTAATCTGAATCTTATTTTTAGTTCATAGGTCACATATATTCAAGTTGGTTACCAGTACGTTTTCCCAACTGTTTGTAAGTTTAATGCATAACATGGTATCAGAACTGCTAAGGGTTGATATAATTGAACAAAAAATCATTACTTGAATGACACAGGTCATTGTGGATGTAAAAGTGTTAATCTGAATCTTATTTTTATTTCATAGGTCACGTTTAATCAAGTTGGTTACTTGTACGCTTTCCCAACTTTTTGTAAGTTTAATAAATAACATGGTAGTAGAATTGTAAATGGTTGATATAATTGAACCAAATATCATTACTTGAATGAAACCATGTTGTGGATGTAAAAGTGTTAATCTAAATCTTATTTTTAGTTCATAGTACAAGTTTATTTAAGTTGGTTACCTGTACGTTTTCCCAACTGTTTGTAAGTTTAATGCATAACATGTTATCAGAACTGTTAAGGGTTGATATAATTAAACCAAAAATCATTTCTTCAATGACAAAGGCCATTGTGGATGTAAAAGTGTTAATCTGAATTTTTGTTTTAGTTCATAGGTCACGTTTATTCAAGTTAGTTGCTTCTACGCTTTCCCAAATACTTTTTGTATGTTTAATAAATAACATGATAGTAGAACTGTAAAGGGTTGATATAATTGAACCAAATATCATTACTTGAATTAAGCAGGCCATTGTGGATGTAAAAGTGGTAATCTGAATTTTATTTTTAGTTCATAGTACAAGTTTATTCAAGTTGGTTACCTGCACGTTTTCCAAACTGTTTGTAAGTTTAATGTATAACATGGTATCAGGACTATTAAATGTTGATATAATTGAACTTAGAATTATTACTTAAATGACACAGACCATTGTGGATGTAAAAGTATTAATCTGAATCTTACTTTTTGTTCATAGTACAAGTTTATTCAAGTTGGATATCTGTATGTTTTCCCAACTGTTTGTAAATTTAATGCATAACATGGTATTTGAACTGTTAAGGGTTGATAAAATTGAACAAAAAATCATTACTTGAATGATATAGGTCATTGTGGACGTAAATGTGTTAATCTGAATCTTATTTTTAGTTCATAGTACAAGTTGATTCAAGTTGGTTACTTGCACGTTTTCTAAACTGTTTATAAGTTTAATGCAAAACATGGTATAAGGACTATTGAAGGTTGATATAATTGAACTTAAAATCATTACTTGAATTAAACAGGTCATTGTGGATGTAAAAGTGTTAATCTGAATCTTAGTTTTAGTTGATAGTACAAGTTCATTCAAGTTGGTTACTTGTACGTTTTCTAAACTGTTTGTAAGTTTAATGCATAACATGGTATCAGGACTATTAAAGGTTGATATAATTGAACTTAAAATCATTACTTGAATTAAACAGGCCATTGTAGATGTAAAAGTGTTAATATGAGTCTTATTTTTAGTTCATAGTACAAGTTTATTCAAGTTGGTTCCCTATAAGTTTTCCCAACTGTTTGTAAGTTTAATGCATAACATGATATCAGAACTGTTAAGGGTTGATATAATTAAACCAAAAATCATTACTTGAAGGGCACAGGCCATTATGGATGTAAAAGTGCTAATCTGAATCTTATTTTTAGTTCATAGGTCACGTTTATTCAGTTGGTTACTTGTACGCTTTCCCAAGTACTTTTTGTAAGTTTAATAAATAACATGGTAGTAGAACTATAAAGTGTTGATATAATTGAACAAAATATCATTACTTGAAATAAACAGGCCATTGTTGATGTAAAAATGTTAATTTGAATCTTATTTTTAGTTGATAGTACAAGTTCATTCAAGTTGGTTATTTGCACGTTTTCCAAACTGTTTGTAAGTTTAATGCATAACATGGTATCAGGACTATTAAATGTTGATATAATTGAACTTAAAATCATTACTTGAATTAAACAGGTCATTGTGGATGTAAAAGTTTTAATTTGAATCTTATTTTTAGTTCATAATTGAAAAAAAAATCATTACTTGAATGACACAGGTCATTGTGGATGTAAAAGTGTTAATCTGAATCTTATTTTTATTTCATAGGTCACGTTTAATCAAGTTGGTTACTTGTACGCTTTCCCAACTTTTTGTAAGTTTAATAAATAACATGGTAGTAGATTGTAAAGGGTTGATATAATTGTAACAAATATCATTACTTGAATGAAACAGGCCATTGTGGATGTAAAAGTGTTAATCTGAATCTTATTTTTAGTTCATAGGTCACGTTTATTCAAATTGGTTACCTGAACGTTTTCCCAACTGTTTTTAAGTTTAATGTATAACATTGTAGTAGAACTGTTAAGGGTTGATATAATTGAACCAAAAATCATTACTTGAATGAAACAGGTAATTGTGGACGTAAAAGTGTTAATCTGAATCTTTTTTTAATTCATAGGTCACATTTATTTAAGTTGGTTACTTATACGTTTTCCCAACTGTGTAAGTTTAATGTATGACATGGTATGAGAACTTTTAAGGATTGATATAATTGAACCAAAAATTATTATTTGAATGAAACAGGTCATTATGGATGTAAAAGTGTTAATCTGAATCTTATTTTTAGTTCATAGGTCACGTTTATTCAAGTTGGTTACCTGTACGTTTTTCCAACTGTTTGTAATTTTAATGCATAACATGGTATCAGAACTGTTAAGGGTTGATAATTGAATCAAAAATCATTACTTGAATGAAATAGGATATTGTGGACGTAAAAGTGTTAATTTGAATCTTATTTTTAGTTAATAGGTCACGTTTATTCAAGTTGTTTGCTTGTACGCTTTCCCAAGCACTTTTTGTAAGTTTAATAACATGGTAGTAGAACTATAAAAGGTTGATATAATTGAACCATTTATCATTACTTGAATTAAACTGGTCATTGTGGATATAAAAGTGTTAATCTGAAGCTTTTTTTAGTTCATAGTACAAGTTTATTCAAGTTGGTTACCTGGACGTTTTCTAAACTGTTTGTAAGTTTAATGCATAACATGGTATCAGGACTTTAAAATGTTGATATAATTGAACTTAAAATCATTACGGTTTTTAAGTTTAATGCATAACATGGTATCAGAATTGCGAATGGTTGATAAATTGAACCGAAAGTCATAACCTTAATGTAACAAGTCATCGTAGATATAAAAGTATTAATTTGAATCTTACTTTTAGTTCATAGTTCAAATTTATCCAAGTTGGTTTCCTACGCATTTTCTCAATTGTTTGTAAGTTTATTGCATAACATTGTATCATAACTGTTAAGGGTGATTTAAGTGAACCAAAAGACATAATCTGAACGTAACAGACCATTGTTGATATAAAAGTGTTAATCTAAATCTTATTTAAAGTTCATAGTACACGTTTATTCAAGTTGGTTATCTGTACGTTTTCCCAACTATTTGTAAGTTTAATGCATAACATGGTAGTAGAAGTGTTAAGGGTTGATATAATTGAACAAAAAATCATTACTTGAATGGAACATGCCATTGTGGATGTTAAAGTGTTAATTTGAATCTTATTTTTAGTTCATAGTTCACGTTTATTCAAGTTGGTTAACTGTGTGTTTTCCCAACTGTTTGTAAGTTTAATGCATAACATGATATCAAAATTGTTAAGGGTTGATATAATTTGAAACAAAGGACATAATCTAAACGTAACAGGCTATTGTTGATATAAAAGTGTTAATCTGAATCTTATTCTTCAGAAACAATCTTATTTCTCCACCACCACAGGGACAGATCTTGACAAGTGGCATTGGGGGGGCCAATTCGAATAAAATTATTTTTGGGGGGCCAATTGAAGAATTTCAATATATATATATAGAAATTTACAGATATATAGAAGGGTGATAATGCAATTTTTCCAATTTTAGGGGGGCCAAGGCCCCCAAAGCACAACAAGGATCCGCCCCTGCACCACCATATATAAGCCCACATGTAAAAGCAAAATATTTATATACATTAATTTCATTTTTTTTCCTTCAAAAAAAAATTTCATTGTTTTTTTATTATTTAATTTTAGGCTGTTGATTTAATTTGAGAGCCAAGCAGTCTAGGGCATATCCCAAACCTGAAAACATCCCTCAACTGAATGTGAACTAAGTATAACGATTTTTAGCAGTAATAATACGTACTTGAAAGACAACGTCAAAATCTTTATCTTTCTCAACTCTGAATCTTTCTCCCATGGATGATGGAAACGCAAAACCTATATATAAATATTGCAAGTTAATATTATTATCAAACCATAATTCGAAGGCCAAAGCCAGAAACGAAACATGTTTGAAATAGTAGATTCATGTTACAATAGTACTACTACTACTAGAGGTGGCAAAGTGAACCCGACTCGAAAAAAATCCGTCCGAAAACCCGATTCCGAACCCGATTGACTAGAAAAAGTCAACTATCCGAACCCGCCTGAATTTGAATCTGAAAAAACCCAAACATGAAAAAGCTCAAACCCGAAAAAACATGAATCCGAAAAAGCTCAAACCCGAAAAAACCCGAACCCGAAAAAACTCAAACCCAAAAAAACCCGAAAAAGCTCAAATCCGAAAAAACCCGAACTCGAAAAAACTCAAATCCGAAAAAACCCGAATCCGAAAATTTATGAAAATTTCATTTATGTCGTATAATTTTTCATATGAATAAGTTTAAAAGGTAGATTAATAAATTACACATAAAATTTGAAAAAGGTAATGACATTATTCATCCGGAAACAAGGGGTAAATGATCTGGTCAAAACTCAAACAGAAGCCGAACCCGAATTAACCTGACCCAAATTCAACATGAACTCGAATTAACCGGACCCAAATCCAACCTGAACCCGAATTAATCTGACCCAAATTCAACCGAACCCGACTCAAGTCCGAACCCGAAAATGACCCAAACCCGATAACCCGAACCCGAACCCAACCTAACCCACCCGTTTGCCACCTCTATCAGCAATGAATTTCTTTTATATAGAAGGAAACAAGTTAATTGCAATAAGTAACTTTCTTGGAACTTTCGTTTGCTTTTGCAGCACTACTGAACAGTATGACTGCCTTGGAGTATTTTATTTTCACCTAATTTGGTAATGCCATTGACTTTAATTAATAAGATAAAATGATGAAGAAGAAAACATCACTATAAGGAATAAAAAAACAAAAGGAAAACGAGTTTTGGGGATCGCCCTGTCTTTTTCTTTGATTTTTCCATCCATTGACATTAAAAAATTAATAGAACAGCTGGCTCTCACACTCACACACAACTATAGACAAGTTAAGTATTATATAAATAAATTTGTTGTCAAATTTTCAGTCTCATTAGATTAGATCCTTTCACTTCTAAAAATCTTCTATAGGCATTGGCCACCATGTCCATGAATACAATTTCATACTCGCTCGTTTTCTTCTTGATTTTGGGACTAATAATTCCAAATTCTAGCGCCATGGTCAAGCAGTCTAAAGCTGTTCCTAGCTACTCTTCGGATGACGTCTTTTCCCGTCGTTTTCCTAATTACAAGTTTCATGTAGTTTCTGCTAGGGTGAATCGCCGTCAAACACCGCCACCACCACCGCCTAAAGGCGGTGTTGTTAGATATCAGAGCCCCCCTCCTCCTCGATCACCGCCGCCACCCCCGCCATGTGCTTAGATTAGATCACTCTTGTAATAAATAAATGTCAAAACGTATTCTTATATTATTTTTTTTTTGATAAATATGTATTCATCCAGAAGGCAGGAAAGAGAATTGCCTCAAAACAATATATAATATATTGTTATATTATCATCAATGTTTAATTTCTAGCTAGTCTTATGTACGCCCTTGTATAAGAGTTATATTATCATCATGGAGCTTTGCTAATAATAATTGAAGATTAGTTTAAGCGAATCTTGTTGACTAATGCTTTTCAATCTAAATGTCGAAACTGGAAATATCACCAACTTCTAATTATTATTATTTTTTTTTGAGGAAACCAAACTTCTAATTATCAATAATGCTGTGGGTTGGGGAAAAAAAATTGAGCTCTTAATTTAAAAGGTGTTAGGTGAATTTATTAAATCTCAACTGTCATCTACCAAAATTGAATGTTAATATTATAGTACTAATATATATAGTATAAGAGAAAATGTACATGAACTTGCCGAATTTCATTGACTCTCAGAAATGGAGCTAAACTCTAGCCTGATGGCTTTCCTGCTGATCCATGCTCTTTTAACTTCACAAAGCAATCTAGCACTTCCGGCTGCTGCTGCTGAATTTGATTCAGGCTTACCGTTGGATTCAATTTCTTCAACACTTGATTTTTCGACTGAGTTTAAAGTTGTGTCCAGGAAGATTAAACCATCTCCACCGTCACCTAAGATTCAAGCTCCTTTTCATTTCAAGAGTCCTCCGCCATCTCCTCGACCGCCGCCGCCGCCACCACCACCACCACCTATGGTTCATGCTCCTCACTTAAAGTGTCCTCCGCAATCTCCTCGGCATCCACCACCACCGCCACCTTAGTCTTTGTGGCAACCACCTTTGTGAAGATTTCAGGCAATTTTCTTATTCTGTACAAAAAATGTTACTCCCCAAATAAATAAATATATAGTTCAAATAAATGCTCGTACTCTGTTTTTGGACTTCAATTGCTCTGCCTCTGCCAAGTCCAATCCCTCCCTCCAAATCATACAATAATCAATCTGAATAGAGTTTTTTTTTTCCTTCCTGGTCAAACAAACGAAACAATCAAGATATTGTAGCTCTTTGCAAAATTGAGATGAAAATTTACCAATAAAAATCCTCAAGACCTCAACCTCATTTTTTTCCCATTTACAAAATAATGACACGTGTCATTTTTTAATTTTTAATGTTATTTCATTGGTTGGTCTAGTTAAATTAAATTTTGTATTTTCATTCTAAAACCTTATTGACAATGTATTAAAATTTAGGACTAATCCTTACTAGATCCATGCCACTCATTATGTGAGTGTAGAAATAAAAAGGTAGTTTATAATAGTTTTCTTTTTTGGTACATTTAAGTTGGTAATTTTTCTAAATGATATAAATAAAAATTAAATATTATAAATCCTTGGTGGTTTTATTTTCAAATGGGCAGTTTTTATTTTTACTTTTTAATTTTTTAAAAACTGAGTTTGTTTCGAGTCAACTCGGAACACGAACTCAGGACTTCACATTATAATTAGTATAGATATGTAATTATTTGTTGTTAATTTGGGGCTAACCTGGTGTTTAATTGGGATTTTCATTATTTGTTAAAACTTGAAATAAATAAGATATAATATCAGAGACATGTGATATAATTTGATGAATGGGTAGGGCAAAAAATGAAGCAGGTGATTTCCATCTAAAATTTACTATGACAGTTTACAAATTACGACCTGTTTGGTAGCTACACACACCTTCCTACATTACTTCCATATCCCGTTTCTTTTAGCCCACATTTCCCCAGCCTTAAATGATTTACAGCTCACAATCTAGTAAATGTCAAAACTGATCAAAACATTTAATGCTGTGGGATGGGATGGGAACAAAAAACCATGAGCTCTTGACTTATGGCGTTTAAAATAAGAGATTCGGTGGACGTATTCCAATTAAAATAAGATAAAATGTACTTGATCAAACGTACGTCGTCACTCTATCCATATTACTTGAAGCTTCCTATCATCTTAATTATTATGGCCTTTATAAGAGTCAGTGTTAAATCTAGGAGCCATATCAGATAATGGATGCAAACTCTTGCCTCATCGCTTTCCTGCTGATCCATGCTCTTGTATTTTCACAATGTAATCTATCGGTTCTGGCTGCTGCTGCTGAAGAATCTGTTTCGGATTCAGTTTCTTCAACACTTTATTTTTCGACTAAGTTTAAGGCTGTGTCCAGGAAGATTAAACCCTCTCCACCACCACCTAAGGTTCAAGATCCTCCTCATTACAAGCCTCCTGTGCCATCTCCTCAACCACCACCGCCGCCACCGCCTCCACCACCACCACCACCACCACCTCCTATGATTCGTGCTCCTCGTAACTTAAATTGTCCTCCATCATCTCCTCGACGTCCACCACCACCACCACCGCCACCTTCGTCTTTGTGATTTTAAGTTTGCATTTGATTGATTAATAAAACTTTATATGATCAGGAGCTTAAGTACTGATAGTTAGAGTGAGTTTGTGAAGATTTCAGGCAATCCTTCTTATCATGTACAAAAATTTTAGTATATATGTAGTTCCAATAAATGTTCATACTCTGTTTTTGGACTTCAATTGCTCTGCCTCTGCCAAGTCCAATCTCTCCCCCAAATCATACAATAACCAATCTGAATAGTTGTTTTTTTTTTGGTCAAACAAACGAAACAATCAAGACATTTGAGATGAAAATGGACAGCTCAGGCTGAGACCCTATAAATTCAATAATTTAAATGCTATTGTTATATAGTTTGTTGTTTGAGTAGTTTATCTCGTATTCCTAACGGAATACAAAAGCAAGTGCTTTATAAAGGTCAAGATGCTTAAAGAGTTATCTTTGGATAATATAGGCCAAGTGGGGGGTTTTAAAATCGTTTGACCTTGATTTTCCTACAAATGAGCCTTGTAAATAGACTAAATTTAATTTTATTAGTCAAAAGATGGGCACTTGGGGCCATGACTTGAATTTTTACTAGTCTTAAATTTTTTTTTCCAATAAGCATTTTTCGGATGGCATTTTTTGAATATAATAAACTGTCAAAAACTGTAAATACAGTTTTTTAAGTTTAAAAGATATTTGTTGACGAACAGTTACCTTGATGAGATGTTTTTTTATCACGTTCTAGAAATAAGAATGTGTTTTTCCCTGAAAACCATAACCAATAATTCTACTTCTCTCTGGATGTTCTTAAATGGTTTTGTTGTATCCCAAATACAACTTATTTGAAATAGTCAGACAATATTGTATTTGTGAAAGCTTGACTCCTCAAAGTCTTGTTTTTCTCTCTTAGTTTTTTAAGAAATTTTCTAATGGCTATTCCTTCTTTTTTTTTTAATATTTTATTATTTATATATTTATAAATCTATAAATTATAGATTACCACGGTTCGGTTCAAATCATGAAATCGAACTGGAACCATGATCATCAAATCAGAGTCATTAAAAAAAGGTCCTGGTTTCGGAACTGAACCGAAACCTTTACTGAAGATTCCGATTAAGTTTTACCTGTATAGAACTGAAACTTCTACCTAAAAGTTAAAGTTCAGGTTCTAGTATTTCTATTTCCCGAAACGAAAGTGCAGTCACCACGTCCAAAAGGCAAAAACATCACCAATTTTTTTTAAAAAAAAAGAGTTAAAATTTTGTTAGGATCATCCTAAAAAAGGGTGTTTTTAGGATTCCATTAGAATGATGCCACCTAAACAAATTTGAATCATCATCAAATCCTAATTTACACCTTACCACACCTAATTAAAATTTTCTTAATTACCTTAACCAAATCTTAACTAAAAAAAAGAGAAGATTTTAATTACTATATATCAGTTCTAGAAAATTAATGAGCAAGGCCGACTTTGAGTAATTGGAGAAAAAGGTTTGATTATAGGGTTTAGAAAATTTAATTAGGTGTGGTAGGGTGTAAATTAGGATTTGATGATGATTCAAATTTGATTAGGTGGCATCATCCTAATGGAATCCTAAAAACACTCTTTTTTAGGATGATCATAATAGAATTTAAACCCTTAAAAAAAGAAGAACGAAAAAAAAGCTGAAATCTCGAGTAATTCCCTGAACTTTGCGGTCCGAACTTTTGAAAAGGTCAAATAAGAGTCTGAACTTATCAAGCATGGTCAAATAAGTTCAATTTGTTAAGTGTGTTCAACATGCACCCTATAAGACACGTGGACAAAAAAAATGGAAAACAAAATAAAAAAATTTAACAGTGCCACTTCAATATTCCGTCGAACTTAATGGCGTGTGTGGACCACTTTCCATGTTGGATTTATTTTACCCTGCTCGAAAAAATCAGGTCCTCATTTGACCTTTGATTTAGTTGGGAATCTAATTTGAGATTTTCCTGAAAGTTCAGGATCCTATTTATAATTTCAGCCAAAAAAAAAGAAAAAAGAAAAAATCACCAACTTTTTTTTTTTTTTCATGAACATGATATTTAAATGAGTTATACAATAGGATGTAAACTTCTTCTTTCCCTTAATCCTACCTTGTCTATCTCAGGATTTGAACTTGAAACCTCCCACAAGAAATCTAAAGCTTTAATCACTAGAGTGAGTCCCTTAGATTTTTTTTGAAATTTTTTTTTTAAAAACACATCACCAACTTCTATTGTGGGAACAAAAACGGTTGAGCCTTGACTTAAAAGGTTAGGATTAGGTGCACTGACGTACTCCAATTAAAATAAGAGAAAATGTACATGATCAAACATCTCTCTGCCGTGCTGTCTCTGTCCATTAGTTGAAGCTTCCTACCATCTGGCCTTTATAAGAGACAAGTGGCCCCGCTAGTGAGTGTTAAAGCCAGGAGCCATATGATATCAGAAAATGGATGTAATTGTAAACTCTTGCCTGGTCGCTTTCTTGCTGATCCATGCTCTTCTTTTTTCACAATGTAATCCGGTTACTGCTGCTGAAGAATCTGTTTCAGGCTCACCCTCGGATTCAATTTCTTCAACACTTGATTTTTCGACTAAGTTTAAAGTTGTGTCCAGGAAGATTAAACCGTCTCCACCACCACCACCTAAGCTTCAAGCTCATCCTCATTTCAAGCCTCTGGTGCCATTTCCTCCGCCACCACCACCGCCACCTATGATTCATGCTCCGCATAGCTTAAAGTGTCCTCCGCCATCTCCTCGACGTCCACCACCACCGCCACCTTCGTTTTTGTGGCAACCACCTTTGTGATTTTAAGTTTGCATTTGATTAATAAAAACTTTATACAATCAGGCGCTTTTGTACTTGTAATTTAAGTACTTAGAGTGAGTTTGTGAAGATTTAAGGCAATCCTTGTACAAAAATTTTTAGTATATATATATAATTCCAATTATTGTTGATACTCTGTTTTTGGACTTCAATTGCTCTGCCTCTGCCAATTCCAATCCCTCCCCCAAATCACACAATCAATAACCAATCTTAATAGAGTTTTTTTTTTCTTAAAAAAGAAAAAGAAGCAATCAAGATATTTGAGATGAAAATTTACTATGACAGTTTACGAATTATGCCCTGTTTGGTAGCTACAAAAACCTTCCTACACAACTTCCATTCCATTTTCTTTTAGCCCATTTTTCCCCTGCCTTAAATGATTTACAACTCACAGGCTAAGAGCCTATAATTTCAACAATTTACGCTATATTCAACCAAAGATATTTTTATTATTAGTTTCAAAATACTATACACGCTTTTTTTTTTCTTTATCCCCTAGGGTAAGTTTATTAATAAAGGGCAATTGAGAGTTCCCAAGAAACAAGAGTAGGTTTATCATGGATATTACTCCTTGCTTGCTGCTTTTCCTTCTTCTTATCCATGGCTTGGTGTTACAAACTTCATATGCTATTGCTAGTAGAAAGCTTCCCATTATGGCTGAAGCTCGGGATATTCATTATATGGATACAATGGAATCAAAATCGATCAAGCTCTTGGCTCAAATGAAGGTGGACTTCCGCAAGAATAAAGGGAAACCAATCCGTGGGAGGCCTTCTTCCCCAATACCTAACCGACCTGTTCATATGTTTCTTCCTCCGGCACCGCCTCCTCCTCGAGTTCTACTGCGTCGATCGCCACCACCACCTTGCCATTCATGATTATATTCCTTTCTATTAATGTTTTCCTCTCCCTAATGAATTGTTCTATGTACATTTGTTTATTAAATTTCTGTTGTTTTATGTTTTCCTAGTACTTTCTCCTAGGACTTAGGTACTAGAAATGCAGCATTAATTAATTGTTGTGATTAATTAAGGATTTTGTATGCTTCTGTCTAAATCTAAGAGCTACATATGCTTCTTGTGTAGGAAGCATTAAAATATTGGTGTTGAATTCCAAAATTTATGTTTTTATTGAAATCTTTATAGTTTATAATTGAATTTACTTATAATTAATCATATGTCTTATTCGTATTTGTTTTCAATTCAAGCAATCATAATGTCAACCATGAACCATCCATGGATATTCAATTTAATTCTACTTTCATCTCTAGTTAATTATAATTAACCTACTAAAAGGTTCATTAATCAATTCAATTCTATTTAGCCCAATTTGCTTAACTTGGATCCCAACCAATATTTTAGGGTTGGCAATTTGACTAATGGGGTTTCCAAACAATTGATTAATACATAGTTTGAGAACGAGAAGAGAAATGAATAAGTGAAGAAAAAAACTGGTTTGAAGTGTAGCCTTATAAAAAACTATTTATTTTTCTATATTATATAATTATATTTTGAACAGATCGAATTATACCGATTGATTAATTGTAATTTGTAAAAAATAAAATGATGAAAATGTTTTTTTTTAATCTTTTAAGAATTAGCCTTCTAGGGCTAAATAGTTGTAAATGTTAGGCTAAAATCTCAATTAGGGCTCTGAAATTTGCCAAAAGGGTCAAATAAGTGTCCAAACTATAAAAAGGTCAAATCAGTGCCTGAACTTTTCAATTTGGGTCAATTCAGTTCAAAACGTTAGATTACAAGTCTGTTAAACGCAAATAATCGAAATAAAAATTGTAAAAACTAAGGGTTACAACATGTGAATTTAATAATTTAGGGTTTTTATTTCGATTATTTGCATTTAACAGACTTGTAATCTAACGTTTTGGATCGAATTGACCCAAATCAAAAAGTTCAGACACTTATTTACCTTTTCCATAGTTTGGGCATTTATTTGATTTTTTGACAAAATTCAGGGTCCTAATTGAGATTTTAGCCTAAATGTTACTCAAAAGTATAATATGGTACGTACTACCTAGAATTGATTCCCCTAATAAATAAATATGGTTTGACATTGAGGTTGAGAAATTGTAAGTCTATAACATTACAAATGGAATTATAGTGAAAATTGAAAAATTTTCTAAGATGGATCATGTCTTCTGCAAGATATATATTACTCAAAATTGAATCTTACCGTGTAATCGTACTAACGTACACTCGAGATAATAAAATAAATAATTAATTAGCATTTCTTAAGGAAATTAAATACTAGTAAGATATAATTTCTGATTTGATGAAGTCTACTTATTCCTCTATATATAGCCCCCAATGGATCTAAGCCTTCCACACAAATCTAAAATGATTAAACATTATATATAGTAGGATGAAGGCAACCTTGATTTTAGTTGTAATTAATTCTATTTCTCTTTGGAATTATTGATGGAATCAGTCCAAGAATGTGTTATGGCAGGGATATTCCGCTGAACTTTCATCAAATGCACCATGAAATCGAAAGAATGGCTTTGGAAGCTGTTGAACAGCAGAAGTCTACCAGGAGGAACATATATCCGCCACCTCTAGGCAATTATAGAAGTAATCAAAAACCAGATCCAAAGGCACCAGCACCAGCACCGCAAGGGCAATTAACGCCGCCACCGCTGCCGCCACCACCGTCCTTTAGGTACTGCAGCTATTGTAATGAAAGGCGTGGGAACAGAGGAGGGTATCCTAAGATGGACCCATAAATGTTGTTTCTTGTCATGTTAATTAATATAAAAAAAAAATTGTATCTTGAGGTTTGATTTATATCATATCTGCAAGGGCAAAAATAAGATCAAAGTTGTGACTTGGGAAATTCAAATTAATTTGTTAATGATTTCCTACATCCAATAATAATAATCAATGTGTCATTAGTAAACAAGAAGCTACGGAAATTGAAAGGTATCCAGAAACTAAATGAAATACAAAATAGTAACTAGAAATTACAATGGATTGAAAAAAATATTCATCCTTTGCGTTTTGATCTTGATCTTACTTCACAATCCGAGCCAACTTGATGATTTGAAGTCTCAAAGCTTCTTCATAAGTCTCTAGCACGTGCGACACCCTCTTCGCTCTCGTTTCTGTGTAATTTAATCAATAGAAAACTTTCGAAATCCCCCTTGATTAACCCGTAGATCTGAAAGTAAAATCATATCAAAACTAAGATGAACTATCTTCAATCTATGTAAACTTGGAGACACTCTAACAAAGTGCAACTAACTGACTGACTCAAAACTTAACAAACTAACTCAAAAAACTCAACTAACCCAACAGATCTATAGATCTAGAGAGATTATTATGAACAAAGGAAAGAAAACAATAAAATCAACATCCTAGTCCCCTTGAATGATCAAGAGGAGGAGGAGTATACAAGAAACCTTAATAGATATTTTATTCCTGAATTTGTTTGAAAGGGACAAATTAATCCTTGAACTTCGAAAATTGCCAATTGCACGCTTGAATTTATAAAAAATGGACGAATTAACCCTTTAATTTGTACGAAAATTGGTTAAATTCCGTTAACAATTAGACAGAAATTGGATGAAATTTATTTTAGTCATACCAAATTCCGTCTAAAAATGGCTAATTTCCATCCAATTGTTATTGAAATTGAACCAGTTTCTATCCAGAAGGGCTCATTTGTCCTTATTTTACCAGTTCAAGCATACAATTGACAATTTTGAAAGTTCAATGGCCGATTTGTCCATTTTTTTACAAATTTAAGGGCTAAAATGTCAAATAAGCCGTTGGATTTTTTTGTTACACTTATATTAATGAATTAATGAATTTATTAATTATCAGTCCTAATGGACATTTTGGCCGTTAACTTATATGAAAGGGACAAATTAGCCCTATAACTTCTAAAATTGTCCATTGCACGTCGGAATTTGTTAGCCATTTTTGGAACGAAATTGGTACAACTCCGTTAATTTTCGTTTAATTGTTAATGGAGCTGTATCATATTTCGTCCAAAATGGCATAATTGGTCCAATTTTTACAAATTCAATTGACAATTTTGAAAGTTAAAGGGCTAATTTGTTATTCTAAAAAGTTTAGGAGCTGAATTATCTAATATAAGACATTTTGACCCCTAAACTTGTAAGAAAGGGAGAATTTAGCCTTTCAGCTTTTAAAATGACCAATTGTACATATAAACTTGTAAGAAAAGGACAATCTAACTATTTTAGATGAACATGATTAAATTTCATTAAGAATTAGATTGAAATTAGACACAATTTATCATAGCCAAGGGCGAGCTGGGGGGGGGGGGGGCGGGGAAGCAGAACCTAGAATCAATTTGATTCTTTGTACATCGTGTTTGAATGCCTTTGAAAATTTGTTTTTCATGAAAATGATACGATTTATGTTTAGGGCTATGACTATTTTATAATGCAATTTCTTTACAAAAAAAAAAGGACTCTTCGTGGGTATTGACTCTAGAGCTTTCAGACCCTCGCTCCCTCTTAAAGCCTGGGGACTTTATGACGAGAGACACACTTGCAGACAATAGTGGGATTTGACAAGAGTGAATCTGAACACAGGATGAAGACAAATAAGAGTTTATGTGAGAAAATATTGTGTTTACTCATACTCATAACCACACTGCAGGAACCTTACACGGTTAACACCACCAAGCCACCCCACAGCGGCATAATGCAAAATTTTAATCATTCTCTCTCTTCTTTTCTTTTTTTTTTCTTTCTTTTTTTTTAAAGGATAACTTTTATGCTATTTATTTATTTATTTATAGGAAGATTTCACTGTTACAAGGGAATAAAAATATGATTTTCTTTAATCTATTAAATATTAGATTTAATATTAGATTTGGGCCTAAAGAAGTTATTTTTTTTACCTATTAAAATTTAAATTGGGCATAAAAATTGTTTTTATCCAACCTATAAAAATATGGCCCATGACTAATATAAAATGTTGAAAATTAAGTAGGGATTTAAGTTTTAATTTTAGGGGGGCCATAATAATAATATTATAAATAATATCCCCAAATGTATTATTTGGGGTTTGCAGGATTGAGTGGGGGGCTTGCCTGCCTCTATAAATCTGCCCATGATCGGAGCTATATCGATTTTTGTTTAAAAAGGTCCGTCCAATTGTTAATGAAATTTAACTAATTTCTATCTAGAAGGGCTAATATGTGCTTTTTACAGGTTTATGCATGCAATTAGTAAATTTAGAAATTCAAAGGATAAAATGTCTATTAAACCGTTTTAATTCAGGGAATAACGTCAAATATCGCTCATGAATAAAACAAAGCATGAGAATAAACCACGAAACTACATGCATTATTTTTTAAGAGCACATGCATTATTTAATTTAATTATAACCTTTTTCTAGGTGCAAATGAATTAATCATTGAATTCCGAGATCAATTTGGATTCCAACCAATTGCCGGTGGCGATTTGACTTTACCCAAAAAAAAAAAAAAGAAAAAAAGAGAAAATTGAGAAGCTATGAGAGAATGGGAAAAGATCCTATTATTGTATCATCACTTTGTGACATACATTTTCCATAGATGTCGAGTCTTTAGTAGTTATATATTCAGGAAAAGATCTGCCATAACTTAAGTCATTATTAATAACAATCATATACTTACTAAACCTTATTTGAGTATACTAATGAAATTACTAAAGGCTCTAAATCAAGATTGATGAGGAGATAGTATTTTGTCTTTTTCTGTCTTTTCTTGCTTGTCGGAATACTAAGAAGCCCCTCAATCAATTTCCTATACTTCTTTTATTTCCTATACTTTTTGGTAATTGACTGTTTGGCCACTATATTTATGTATATTCTGTTATATATATTATAACATAAGCATTCCTACAATCCAAAAATATAAAATGCAATCATTCTGATCACAAAAAAAAATTTGCTTATGATCCTCTTTAAAAAAAAATTTGCTTATGAATCTCTTTAAATTAAATGATATCGGGTAAAAATCAAAGATACCCGACGCGTCAGCGCGAACCAACCAAATTGTAGAGTTATTATAAATTGAAGATAAAACATCTTAAGTTAGTACTTAGTAGGGTTTGTATTCATTTCGTCCATTTCCGTAACAATAACAATAAGATTTATGAAAAAGCTTTTTTAGAGTTTTTTTGGCACAAAAAATGCTTTTTTAGAGTTAGCTTAAACTTTCTCTTTCTCTATTCATTTTTTCCCCATCCTTTCAGGAGCTAAGGAGTTGTAGACTTGTAGTAGTAAATGTCACTCAAAGTACAGTACATACTACCTATTGATTTCTCTAAATAAATTGTTTGACTTTGACTTTGACATTGAGGTTGAGAAATTGTAAGTCCTAGCATTACTCATAATTTCTAAGATGGATCATGTCTTCTGCAAGATGGTACATATTACTCATAATTGAATTATTCCTACCGCGTAATCGCACTAACACTCGAGATAATTAAATAAAATTAAATAAATAGCATTCTTCAAGAAATTAAATACTAACATATAGTTTCTGATTATACCTTTATTAGCTAACTTACAGTTTAATGAAGTCTACCTATTCCCTGTATATATAAGATCCTAAAATGGAACTAAGCCTTCCACACAAATCTAATTTTTGATTAATATTATTTGTTGAATTCAATGAAGGCAACCTTGATTTTAGTTACAACTCTGTTTCTCTTTGGAATTATTGATGGAATTGGTCCTAGAATGTGTTATGGCAGGGATATTCCGCTGAATTTTCATCAAATGCACCAAGAAATC
Organism: Corchorus capsularis; assembly: GCA_001974805.1. Lineage (NCBI taxonomy): Eukaryota > Viridiplantae > Streptophyta > Magnoliopsida > Malvales > Malvaceae > Corchorus > Corchorus capsularis. The sequence goes on from AWWV01011490.1 coordinate 27,732, forward strand.
GAAAGAATGGCCTTGGAAGCTGTCCAACGGCGCCTGAAGTCTACCAGGTTGCCATCGAGGATCATATATCCGCCACCTGCGGCCCATTTCGGAAGCGTTCAACGACCAGGGCCAAAAGTGCCACCATGGCTACTAACACCAGCACCACTAGGGCAATTAACACAGCCGCCACCACCGTCACCGTCACCGTCACCGCCACCACCACCTCCACCGACACCGCTACCGTCGCCGTCGCCGTCGCCGCCGCCACCACCTCCACCGTCCTTTAGGTACAGAAGACCTTGTGATGAAAGGCGTAGGAACAGAGGAGAATATCCTAAGATGGAGCCATAAATGTTGTTTCCTTTTTTTAATTATTGATCAGTACTGATTAGAATAATAATAATATATAAGTAAGATCATGTTCATTAATATAAAATAAGGAGTACCTTGAGGTTTGATTTATCATATCTTCAAGGCAATAAACAAGATCAAAGTTGTTGGGGAACTTGGGAATTTCATATTGTAATTTGTTAGTAATTGATTTCTTATATATCTTGTAATAAAATTACCATACATCCAGTAATAATTATAAATGTCTCATTATTAATAAACAAGAAGCTATTTTAACCAAAAAAATAAAATAAAAAATAAAGCAATGGAAATTTTCTTAGGAAAAAAGAAGATATGGAAATTTAAGGATGCGTTTGGTTGGGGGTGATCTTTGATCACCTGTGGTGATCTTGGGTGGTGATCTCAGATCATCCCGTTTGGTTACACATTTTTTTTAAAGAGAGGTGATCAGATTACCCCCTGATCACCCCTCTAAACCCAGGTAATCTAAGATCACCAGTAATCTTACATTACATCACCAGTGATCTAGAAGGTGATCCTAACCAAACGCATCCTAAATATATTCAGCAACTAATTACAATTAGGCCACTAGGCATTTAGAAGTTCTTCTTGGTACTTGAAAATACATAGTAGCACCCTGTTGGGAGACTCACCCACCATAACCAGGTGCGCGACGCGGGTCGAATCCGGATTATTTAAAGCAAGCCCTGAATACCGGATGGGATAAAAAAAAAAGAAAAAGAAAATACATAGTAGCAACTAAAAATGAATGCAATTCTTCCTTTTTTCTTAATCCTATTGATCCATGGCTACCTAATTTCATTCTCGATTAAAATACCTGGGAGTTCACTATACTACACAAAAATAGTCAATATCGTACTGTACTCCAAAAGCGATCAATTTAGTCCTATATTCATAATATTGGGTTAATTTAATCCATGTACCTACAACAATTGAGTCAATTCAGTCCAATCGATAACAACACAATTTTGGGCAAATTGAGTCAATTAAGGACTTAAGTGACCCAATCTTAAGAATAGGGATTAAGGATAGAGACTAAATTGATCGCTTTTTAAGTATATAGACGAAATTAAACTTTTTTGTGCAGTATAGGGACCTTCCGGTATTTTAACCTTTCATTTTCATATGGAGCTATAGAACATATATAGTGAAGGCTGCTAGCTCTTTTTTCAGAGACTTATCGGAAGGCAATTACTTCCCAAAACAAGTTTAATGTTGTATCCAAAGACTTTGGCTCATTATTGGCACATGCAGCACCCATTTTCAGTCCAATTAAGCAAAAGGAGCTTCCCCAGTGGATTTTTAGGCCTGTGATTTGTGATATTCAAAGAATGTTGAGACAGATAGCACAAAAGCAACTATGTCTTATCAGAAGAATTGCAAATGATACAGCAGACTGATTTGCTAAACAAGCCAGGGCGGGCGAGGATGACTTTTGTAGACTATAACATCACAAATTGACTAATAAAAAATCATGTAAGTTGTATCAAAGTCTTCTGCAAGATGCATATATATTACTCTTAATTAATTTATGCTTAACGCGTAATCGTATTAACACTCTCGAGATAATAAATAATTAACAAAGAAATTAAATACTAAGATATAATTTCTGACTAACTTCATGACTAACTTAAAGTTTAATGTAGTCCATCTATTCCTCTCTATATATAAGAGCCAAAGTGAAAGTAAGCCTTGCACAATCTACTTTCACTATATTAAACATTTTATTTTAGTAGAATATGAAGGCATCCTTACTTTTAGTAGCAACTCTATTGCTCTTTGGAATTCTTGATGGAATATGTCCTAAAATGTGTCATGGAAGGGATGTTCCGCTGAATTTTCATCAAGTGCCCCGTGAAAGAATGGCCTTGGAAACTGTCCAACGGCTGAAGTTTAGTGGCGGGTTATTTTCACGACTCATATATCCGCCGCCACCTAGAGAAAATCTTGCAAGAGCTCAAGAAGCACCAAGGCCAAAAATACCACCACCGCCACAGGAATTGACACCGTCGCTGCCTCCACCACCACCACCACCACCACCTCCGCCGTCCTATAGGTGTATCCCCTGTATTGAAAGAGGTGGGAACAGAGGAATGATCCCCTAATAAAATTGTTGATTTCTTGTTTCTTGTACTAATTAGAACATGTAAGATCATGCATGTTAATATAAAACTATTATTTCTTGGTTCATCTTGAGGGTTGATTTAAATTATCATCTTCAACTTCAAGGGCAAACAAGATCAAAGTTGTTGCGACTTGGGAATTGGAAATTTGTTATTGATTTCCTGTATATTAGTAGAATAAATAAATAAATTTTAGAATACATCCAATATCCAAAATGAGTTTAATGTAGTATCCAAGTGGGAAATTGGCACATATATCGGCACCAACACTCCAACCGCACGTACACCCATGCATTTTCAATTCATCAACTGCAGTTTTACATTTACTTGTTTTAATTACGTTTTTCCAAGTGCATTTTTCATCAGTTTTAGCATTTTTAATGCAAACAGTGGCACTAGTACCATTTCATTACACGAACAATTACAATTCTCCTCTCCATTAATTCTACGTGGCTTATTGGAAAAATTGGTCGTGAATTGTTCGGAAAGTGTCAAATGAGTCCTGAACTTTAATTTTGATCAATCGAGCCCTTGAGCTCCTATTTCTGCCTGGCCAAATTAATTAAAACCCTTATTTGGATATTGGAACACTGATAGAGTCGTTAAAATATCCACGTCAACATGTCAAATGACCAAAAATGTCATGTCAAATAAAAACTTATTTTTTTATTTTTTATATTCATGCATTTTCTCAAACGCAATATATAAAAACTAAAATGGAACAGAGCCTGTTAGAGTTGGCTCCTCCTAATTAGCTAATACGTAAGTCAGTGGTGGATCTAGAAATTTTTTTGGGGTGGACACAACATATTTTATATAAACTTGTAAAAAAACACACTATTAGAAATATTATAGTTATAATATGAAAAATTTGTAAAAAAATTTCCTTAAAAATAAATTATACAATTGAGGCAACGCAATATGCTTGTGGAGTCTCTAGTCTCTACACAAGTGGGTAATGGGCCTTTTATGTTTTTGCTATTTTGTGGGTTTTTGATAAATTAAAGCAAATACAAATTTTTATTAATGTTTCATATGAATCAATGGACACTTAACATGATTTAATCTAATTGGGGTGGACACTCACAATTATTTGGGATGGGCACCTATTTAAATCATACGCAACTAATAAAGGATTTTAAAATTTGAGGGTTCATGAACATACATCCGCCCCTGACGTAGGCAATCTACAAGAAATATAGTTAGGCACAAACAAGCGAACAAAGAACATATGATTTACGTGGTTCGGCTTAAAAGACTATGTACACAGACAAAGGTGATGAGAATGATTCCACTATGTCAAAAACAATTACAAGCAACTTATCTATCCAATTATCTCATCAAGAAAGCCAAACCATAGAAAGCCGATCGAAAAGCTAAAGTTCTATTTTCCCCATGAATAGTGGACGGCGCATACCAAGAATTGCAATTTGCAAATTCACGCCAAAAACCCTCTAAAACCCAATTGCCCTAAAACGTGTGGTATATATACCACCTAGAGGTGTTCATGGGTCGGGTTCAAATGGGCCCAAACTATATTTTATACTTACATACCTTGTCCAAGTCTAGTCCGACCCAATTAAACGGGCCTATACTTGTGCCCAAATCCGTCCAATTTAAAAAAAAACTTTTCCAAACCCCGTCCAAGCCCACTCATTTAGTAATTAAATATATAATTTTTATTTATTTTTAACTCATTATTTATTATTTAAAATATATTTATTATTTATTTATTAATATATATTATATCTAAAAGAATAAAGCTTAATTAACATATATATTTTTTGTCAAAAAAAATTAATTTACAAAATTAATGAATATTTTAACTAATCAATCTAATTAAAAACAAAGAAAATAATCTAATTATATAAGTATAAAAGCCGGGTCGGGCTTTTATGACTAAGACCAAGTCCAATCCATGTTATAAACGGGTCTTAAATTTTTGTCCAAGCCCTCCCAAATATCAGGCGGCCTTACGAGCTTGGTCGGATAGGCCGACCCTTGAACATATCTAATACCACCTATGCAGCTATGCTTTGACTAAAATAGCCATTAAGTTATAACTACATAAAGCATATTATTAAGGGCAATATAGAGAAATTACAAAGCCATAAAACACAGCAAAGCCCTTTCTATTATTTGGAAACCCAATTTCAAGGACCCTATTTATCAAATTTAAGTACCATTATAATTCCCTAATCAAGAGTATTATATATATGTATTGTAATTTGTAAAACATGGTTTTCGCCAATGCGAGTTGGCACAAATGGTTAAGGTTCGATTTTTTTTTGTACCCCATCTAGGGCCGAATCCTGCTGACCGCAGTTTTCCATTTGGTAGGTGTTGCGCCAAAAATCTCTTGAAAGAGTTTTTGCGAAAAATTCTTAATGACAACATAGGGACGTGCTAGTTAATTTGCTGAAATTGACAAAGTGAGAATAAACAACAAGATCTGGTGCGCGTAGCAACAGATTAAAAGATCAGAACGATTTGTAGAGACTAGATCAAAGTCACACCAAAGCATTTAAATCATTGGATCCACAAGAACAAGACTTTCTAAATAAGAGTGCTTCAAGAGCTGTGTTTGATTGAGATTGAAATTGAGAGAAAAAGGGAATTTGATTTTTATTGCTGAGAGAGAAACATGAGTACAATGTTTTTATGTACGTAGAGAAGATTGAAACAAGAAAAATATAAAGAACGAGTAAGAACTCGTGATGAACAAGAGAAAAAGGCACGGAGCCTGAGAGAAAATTGCGCCGGGCAAGTTTGTGAGATGAGTGATATCTGAGAGATGTGTGTGAGATCTCTTGAACTGATTCCTTTATATAAGGGGGCGGCATGGGCTTGAAATCTGTTGGGCTTTACTTGTTGAGGAAGGCGAACTCTTCTGATTGGTCGGATGAAACTTCTAGGAAGTTGCAGTGAAGTTTCCTTCTCCTTTTGATTGCTGCAGCAGGTGATAGGAGGGTGGAGAGTGAGGCGCCACCTATAGCATAAAAAGCAACTTTCCCCCTCATGGTACCAGGTAGCATGAGGTATTAGGTAGCATGAGGTACCAGGTAGCATGTCTGACAACTCCAATGGGCTGAAATCACTTGATTGTCTAAGAGGTGACCCTGGGTCTTGGAACTAAACACCCTAGCCACGAAATTACTCTGACTTAGCCATATTTAGCTCTTTAAATCGTCAAAATATCTTTTAATTAAGAACCATGGCTAAACTGGGGTGATAAAGCTACTTTGTCCTTAACTGAAAAGAATGCAAAAGTTGCAAACGAGCTCAGATTGAGCCCAAACTTCACCAGTAGGGTTCGTATATCAGCCATAGACCATGGTAAAAATCTTGGCTTGGTTAGAGCCCTCCTTCATGGTAAACTGGACTTCTCACCTCAAACTGTCCTTAAATGAAAAACTAGCATAAGTTTTTCACCTTAAGTCTGATTGAGTTGAAACTTTGGCAAGGGACTTAGATTCTCTTTATGAGACTATGTAAAAAATTCCAAGTAAAACCGAGCTCCCCTTGATGGTGAACTTGGTTTCTCTCCCTAAACTATCCTTAAATGAAAAACTTGCATAAGTTTTTCATTCTAAGTCTAATGAAGCTGATTTTCCACCAGTAGGCTTAGATTATTCCCATAAAGCTATGGAAAAAATTCTAAGTAAAACCGAACTCGTTATCATAGTGAAGTTGGTTTCACACCCAAAACTGTCCTTAACTGAAAAACTTGCATAAGTTTTTCATACTAAGTCCAATTGAGATGAAACTTGGCCACAAGACTTAGACTATCTCCATAAGACTATGGAAAAGATTCTAAGTAAAACCAAACTCCCTATCATAGTGAAGTTGGTTTCACACCCCAAACTGTCCTTAACTAAAAAACTTGCATAAGTTTTTCATACTAAGTCCAATTGAGATGAAACTTGGCCACGAGACTTAGGCTATCTCCATAAGACTATGGAAAAAATTCTAAGTAAAATCGAACTCCCTATCATAGTGAAGTTGGTTTCACACCCCAAACTGTCCTTAACTGAAAAACTTGCATAAGTTTTTCATCTTAAGTTTGTTTGAGATGAAACTTGGCCAAGATGACCTACATGAACCAAGGATCATCATGGTAAAACCCCCTATTGGAGCTGCACCCCCTAGCTAGCTCAATTTCCTTGATTTCGCCTTTTTGTCCTTAAATGAACAAAATGCAAATTTGCCTCCCGAGGGAGTGCAGCAGCTGGGCGGCCTGCTCACTGTGTTAGGGTGATCACATGTGAGGGGTGTGAGAGATAAAATCCCATGCCTCCCTTAGTTGAGTGAGTGTTTCATTTGCTGACAAACTCTTGCTCTCTGCCTCCTCAGGGCAAGGGGTGAGGAGACTGCTACTTGTGAACAGGGCGGCCTTCCCTGAGTGTTGGAAAGACTTAGACTTTTAATTCTATGAAAATTTCTCCCATCTGCATAGTCAGATGGCATACAACTCCCTCTTTTACTCTTTGCCTGAGCTATCAGACAGCAGTATCAAAGGAAACTGCTCCCTTGAGACCTATCATACCACACCCTACAGGTAGGGGCGGCATTCAGGGAGAAATAATAATAATTATTTCTGAAAAATAATAATAATTTATTAATTAATTATTAATTTCGGCCCTTAGTCATTAATTACAAGATTTTCCTAATTCTATCAGAACTAGGGTGGTGCAGAAACTAAGTTTCTTCAGGATTTAGAATCAAATCTTGACCACTCATCTTGATTTTATTCTTGTGAAGACCAATTTACCCTCAATTGTAAATTGAGGTATAAATAGTAGGCGATATGTAAATTTTGAAAAACCCGCAGGTGAAAGTCCAATAGATCTGTAAATCCCAAATTGAGTCGACAGTTTATCCTAACCTTAGAGATGTGGTAGCCACCTGCTCCTAAACTTTTTTTCACCCAAAAAAATAAAACATTGTTTTCTTCCTTCTTATCTATACAGGAAAACAGTAATAATAAAAAAATTAAAAAATGAAATTCAAATTTGGGTTTAGCTCAAACTTTCTTTTTTTTTTTCTCCAATTTGTATTACTCAAACTATATATAATTAATATAGTAGCTATAGTGCTACCTAGAAATGATTACCCTTTGACATTGAGCTTGAAATGTGTTAACATCACAAATTGACTAATAAAAAATCATGTAAGATGTATCAAAGTCTTCTGCAAGATGCATACATATTACTCTTAATTAATTAATTTGTGCTTAACGCGTAATCGTATTAACACTCTCGAGATGGTAGTAAAATAATTAGCTTTCTTCAAGAAATTAAAAAAATTAGATATAATTTCTGATTAACTTCATGACTAACTTAAAGTTTAATGTAGTCCATCTATTCCTCTATATATAAGAGCCAAAGTGAAACTAGGCCTTGCATAATCTATCTTCACTATATTATTAAACATTTTATAGTAGAATATGAAGGCGTCCTTACTTTTAGTAGCAACTCTATTGCTCTTTGGAATTCTTGATGGAATATGTCCTAAAATGTGTCATGGAAGGGATATTCCGCTGAATTTTCATCAAGTGCCCCGTGAAAGAATGGCCTTGGAAGCTGTCCAACGGCTGAAGTTTAGCGGCGGGTTAATTTCACGACTCATATATCCGCCGCCACCTGTGGTAAATCGTGCAAAAGCTCAAGAAGTACCATCGCCGAAAAGACCGCCGCCGCCGCCGTCGCCGCCACCACCACCACCACCTCCACCTCCACCTCCACCTTCCTATAGGTGTATCCCCTGTACTGAAAGAGGTGGGAACAGAGGAATGATCCCCTGATTAAAGATTGTTGATTTCATGTACTAATATTTAGAACATGTACGTAAGATCATGTTAATATAAAATTATTATCTCTTGGTTCATCTTGAGGGTTGATTTATCATCTTTAACGTCAAGGGCAAACAGGATCTAAGTTGTTGCGACTTGGGAATTTCAAATTTGTTATTGATTTCCTCTATTTTAGTAATAATAAATTTTACAATACATCCCATATATCCAAAATGAGTTGAATGTACGTACTATCCAAGTGGGTAATTGACACATGAGCACCAGCAGCACATAACCATTTTCTTACTAAATTTTAAGGAAATATGTTTCGGTCAAATTAAGTTTTAAACTTTTCAAAACATATTTTTTTTATGATTTAATTTTATATGATTTTTTTTAATAATTAGTGGTTAAAGTTCAGGATAGTTTGACCAAAATGGTGATAGTTATTGAAAGACGGATGGAGTACATTTTTTAAAATGAATGCCTTAACTTTTTGAGGTGTAATAATTGTGTTTCTGATTCAAGAAATTAGAATGTCAAAATATCCCTCAAATTATAAAAGAAAGCTACGGAATAAACCATGAGCCATATGCATTTTTCTAATTAATTTTAACCATAATTTATTAATAATTAACCTAAATCCGAAGGTGCAACTAAACATTGAGATCCTAAATTCACATGATTTGCTTTTTTGGATTCCAGCCAATTGCAGTTGGCAATTTTGATTGATGACCTTTCAAACAAGGATTGATTTAGAATTTAGTACAAATGAAAAAAAGAATAAATTAAATTATGTGAATTGTAACCTTATAAAAGCTACAAACTATAACGCAATTGCAAAGCAGGACGCTTACTTTTATATTCATGCATTTTGTCAAACTCAGTATAAAAACTAAAATGGCATGTTACAAATTGTGTTTTTTCAATTATTTTCAAACCCAATTTCAAGGAACTAATCCATAAGTTAAGTTACAAATTATATATGTTTTTAAACAAAAGTTTTATATAACATGTATTATTGTAAATCATGGTTTTTCCGCGCTTCCAACTGAAATTAAGAAAAAAAAAACAGATATAGAGAGAGAGAAGAAAAAAAA
>AWWV01011493.1:0-38978 GCA_001974805.1 Corchorus capsularis
AGAGCCAAGGAAGCTAGTGATGTTTTAAGATGTTTCAGCTTGAAATTGAAACATGAGTTGTTAATTTCATGGCAAAGGCCTGCTGCATCTTTTGTTAAGGTGAATGTGGATGGTAGTGCTAAAGGGAATCCGGGCCTTTCTGCAGCAGGTGGTTTGATTCGGGATATGCAAGCAAACTGGATTTGTGGGTTCACCTACAGAGTTGGGATTTCTTCCAGTCTGGTGGCGGAATTATGGGCAATTTATCATGGTCTCTCTTTATGCTGGGAACGTGGATTTCGTAATGTTGAATTGGAATCAGATTCACTTCTTGCTGTGTCTAGAATCAAGGGTGTTGCTTCTGATTATAGTCCTCATCATCGTTTGTTGGATGCCATTAATGAATTGTTGAACCGTGACTGGACTTGCAGGATTAAACATATCTATAGAGAGGCAAATATGTGTGCAGACTGGTTAGCCACTCACCATGACGATTCGCAACCGGGACTTCATGTTCTTGACTCTCCACCTCCAGGACTTTTCTCAGTTCTCTCAACTGATGCCATGGGTTTAGTTTGGCCAAGAGCCATATGATGTAATTTGTTTTCTTTTTCCTTCATATATAAAAAAAAAAGAAGAAACTAACAAATTAATTGAATAATAATGTAATTTTAATGGTTACGATATTTAACTCTCTCAAGTCTCTCCATTTGAGAGTAATATCATAAATCTATGTCTGACATGACCAAGTGCCATATATCCAAGCTGAGCCTCTCCACTTATTGGAATTTAGATGGATACTAAACAGATATTTTATAAATTTGATGAATCTTTAAACTTGATATACAATCCAAAACGAATATTTGTTTTTTTTTTGCCAATAATTAATTAACAGTACCTCTGCCTTTTTCATACGAAATTTTCAGTCTAACCTAATATATAATTTGATTGGAAATTTCCTCAGCTAGACCAATGTTGATTTGACAATTGACTTTGTGGGCATTGTAACCAATAAATTTGCAATGCCGTTTGCGATATATATGTTAATTAAGAATGCAAGAATGTGCATTATTATTGATTTCTTATATTGATTCTTTTTTTTTCTGGCCATTGAGAAAATGAATGTTGCCAAATCTTTGCTGCTAACTTTCATGTTGATCGCCGGTACCTTACTTTCACATAATATTCACTTGATTGCGGCCACTAAAGGTGTTCCTGGTTCTTCCTTTGATGGAAGATTTTCCCATAACTTTCCATCTAAGTTCAAATATGTTTTGTCCACGCAAATGCTAAAACCTGGCCAACCACCACCTCCGCCGCCTAAGGGTGCAACTCGACCTCAGCCAAAGCTACCACCGTCGGCTCCGCCGCCACCTTTTTAAACGGTGGTGAAACAGTTACAAATAAGAAGCCTTGGCCGAATCATTAATAATTCAAGTCACTCAACAATTACATCTATATAAATGAGAAATTGTAATCATGCCTTATCTTTTTTAGGTATAATAATAATCAAGGCTCAAGCCTTATCTTCTTGTGTTTTTTTATTCAAGAAACAATAATTAAAATGTGAAAAGATCCCTCATAAATAAAACAGAGTAAAGGGATAAACCATACCACATGCACTATTTAATTTAAATCCATAATTCTAGAATGTCAAAAGATCCCTCATAAACTTAATTTATGGATTAGGTTCTCTTTTTAGGAGCAACTGAATATTAATTATTGAGATCCGAAATTCACCTGATTTGCTACAACCTATTGCGGTTGGCAATTTGATCATTTATGTGTTTTCAAACAATATTTATTTATTATTGTTGCACCAAATTTTCCCTAAATAGTAGCACGGAGTGTGTCAGTCATTTTACCGAAAATGACAAAGAGTTGTAGAATTTTAAAGTTGGTACGCGTGACAGCAGAAAATAAATCAAAGCGAGTGAATTGCGGAACTGGATCAAAATCAAAGCGAAACATTTAAATCATCGATTCCGGATTTGTTTCTCAAAAACTAAAGTTTTCAAAGGTTTAATTTACAGAAAAAGAGAAAATTAACAAGCTGATTGTTATTCATGAAAAGGGAACATGTGTAAAGAATTTTAGTGTCAAGAGACAAGATTTAAAAAGATATAAATATTTGAAGAACGAGTAAAAACTCGATGAACAATTGCAGGGTTGCTGCAAAAGATCCTACTTCTACAATTGGTTGGTCACCGGGTTATTCAAATAAGTTGTGATTTGTGTGGTTTTCCCATGTTACAACGAGTTTGAGAAAAAAGTGCGGGGCTTGAAAATTGAGAGAAAGCACAGGGCTTGAAGTTTTGCACAGAGCAAGTTTGTAGCTGCGAAGCGTGTTGAAACAAGGGAGAGCGTCCTCCCTATATAAGGGGCAGCCTACGCATCTTATTTCAGGTCAAAGCAAATTACTTTAGTCACCAAGTCCTCTAGATTTCGATTCTAATTGCGATTCTGCTGATTTTTTGTAAGAAAATCTTCTAGGAAGGTGTTAGGAAGCTCTAGAACGCCACATGTCATGGAAAGATGAATATTTGACATTAAATCACCTTAATTTCGAAATCTTTACAGCCCATAAACGTCGGCGACCTTCCTACGCCGTCTTGTTGCACTTCTTTCTTGCACAATCAAGGAAACTTCCAGGAAATTGACTGAGATGACTTGACAAGCCTTCCAACGCCACATACCATGAGAAACTACATTGCATGAGGAACCTGCCTGGCGCATTTACACGTGTCTTGCGCTGCATCTGTGATGGGCGATGTAGTTGATCTGACGATGAAATGGCCAAAACGTACGTACCTGATTTCGAACTTGAACCACTAAGCCATGAAAATATCAATAGGTTGACTAAACTTATCCCATGATTCGAAAATAATGAAGGTCAATTAAGAAAATGGCTTAAATCGGGGTAGAAAGCCATTGTCCTTAATTGAAAGACTTGCAAAAGTTACCAAAAAAGGTCGAATATGATTTGGCACGAAATTGACTAGCCTTTTGTTGACTCCATTAGTTTTGATGATAACAAAACATTCCTCACTTAATATCTAACTAAGTGAATTTAAGTGTGCAGGCTTTAATATTAATGAGCTTAATAGCAAATTATTTAAATCTTGAAGAGATCATGTAATAAACTTTAAGGTTGCTCCAGACTAAAATCTAGGAATGAAAAGAATGGAGAAAAGTTAATTAAATTGATTTTGGTTACTATACAGTACAGAAATGAAGATTAGAAGCTAGTGGCAAAACTGTAATTTGCATTAAGGTTTCTGAGACTGGAAAATTGATTGAAATCAAGCCTCAATCGATTTAATGGTAGAATCGTAAATACTGTTGAAGTCTCTGTAACAATGGCTGAAGCTGGTCAATCGACTGAAATCAAGATTCAATCGATTTAATGGCAGAATCGTAAATACTGTTGAAGTCTCTGTAAAGAACATTGAAGCTGCACAATCGATTGAAAATAAGTTTCAATCGGTTCCACTAGGAATGAACAATATAACGTACGGCTAGTTTTTTCAAAAATCAAGAAGAGCCAAATTGTGTCATTTCAAGTCCAACGGCCATATTTTTGTGTCTAGCTATAAAAGAAAGTCATAAAGGCTGAGTTAAGAGAGCTAAGAGAGAGATTATTCATTGTTCATCATCATTGAAGCCAAGAAGCCATATTTTCTCTTTGTTCTTCATTTTTACACTTTGTGAGAGAAAAAAATTTGTATGAGCTAAACTTTGTACTTGGGATCATTGGGAGATCATTGTACTTTCTTCTTCTTATTAATTTCTTGGGTAGAAACAAGTTACGATCAACTTGTTTTGAAGATTTGAGCTGGGGAGAGCTCATTGTAAAAGGCTTGGTGGAAACTACAATTTCACCGGTTTAGTGAAGATTTTGGAAAAATCCTTGATTGGGGAGATCAAGGTAGAGGATGTAGGTATTGGGATACCAAACCTCTATAAATTGTGAGTCTTTGCTTTCTCTAAACCCTCCTTTTACATTGTGTTTCAATTTCCTCAAATTCTATCTTTAAAACTCATCTATTTCATCTACACTTTCTACCCAACTTTGCCAAAGCTCTTTAGGTTGCCATAGATTGTTTAAAAGTGCTGTTCAGCCCCCCTCTAGCACCATATCAAGGGCCTAACACCTTTAACCATAATATGATGTTATGAACATGGCTTCATGCAAATGATGCCATGTCGTGCTTGAATTTGACCTTTTGCGAGCATGTGTCCTTAATTGAAAACCGCTAAAAAGTAACAAACGAGGTCGGATTTAGCCAAGATTTCACTAGCATGGTTCGCTTAGCCTAATAAGACTTTGGGAAAGTCCTGGTCGAAATCACCATACTCTGCCTAGTGAAATTGGCTTCTTACATCAAATTATCCTTAATTGAAAACCGCGACAAAGTTTTTCATATTGAATCCGATTGAGGTGAAATTTGACCAGGACTTGACCTGATAGCCACTGAATACAGGGTATGGGCGACATGTTCTCAATGTCAGAGTGTAAAATAAATGACATGCCACATATCTAAGTTAGACATGGCATCTCATATTTCTTCATATAATCAGATGTGGTTGTCACTGAAGAATTAAATCTTCACTGAATCTGAAGATCATACATGATTTGAATTCTTATCTGACCATGTTTATTTGACCTGACTATAATAATTATTATAAAAATAATTATTATTTAATAATATATGGCCCCTAGTTAGGAAAATAAATCCTTTTTCTATCTGACTTGGAATAAAGGTGGTCAAAATCTAAATAAATTAGGAAATTGAGATTAAATCTGGATCACTCATCTTGATTTCACAAGTTTATTTACAAATTTACTAAGAACAATTATATATTGAGAACTTAGTACAAGTGAAAAATATGAAAAGAATTACGTGAATGGTAACCTTAATAAAAGACAAACTAGCAGAACACAGTGAACACTTACTATTATATTCATGCTTTTTGTCAAACTCATTATAAAAACTGAATGGAATGTTACAAATTGTGTTTTTCTATTATTTTGAAACCCAATTTCAAGGACCTGATCCATAAATTAAGTTACAATTATATGTCTCTAAACAAGATTATTATAATGTATGATGGCAAAAGAAAGAAAAAAACAAGTGTATTATAATGTTATGTATTGTATGTTATTTCTGCCTTCCTATCTGCAATTAAGAAAAAAAAAAGGAGAATATACTAATAATATAATGATTTTTTCTTTTAAGAAATCAAATTGCATTAGCTTAAATTTCTCTATTATTTTCTCCTTCTCCAAAGTATAATTAGCACCTTCTACCTAGAAATGGTTCCCATAAATAATTGGTTTGACATTGAGCTTGAGCAATGTGTTAACATCACAAATAGACTACTAAAATGTCTTCTAAAATGGATCATATATCTTGTGCAAAATACATATATTTCTCTTACTTAATTCATGCTTACCGTGTAATCGTATTAACACTCCATAATAAATTAGTGATTAGTATTCTTCAAGAATTTAAATACTAGGATATAATTTCTGATTAACTTCACTAACTTAAAGTTTAATTTAGTCCATCAAATCCCTATATATAAGACCCAAAATGGAGCTAACCCTTCCACAAATTTTTTCCCACTTGATTATATAGTTACGTAGAATGAAGGCATCCTTACTTTTAGTTGCAACTCTGTTGCTCTTTGGAATTCTTGATGGGATCTGTCCAAGATTGTGTTATGGAAGGGATAATGCAATGAATTTTCATCAAATGCAACATGAAAGAATGGCCTTGGAAGCTGTTCAACGGCTGAAGTTTAGTGGATCTCTATGGAATAACCGATATCCACCACCTAAGAGCAATCGCGAAAGAGCTCAAGGTGTACCATCACCAAAGATGCGGCCGAGAACGCTAGCACAACCGCCGCCGCCGCCACCACCACCACCACCACCTCCACCACCACCAAAGTCCTTTAGGTGTATCACATGTGCTGAAAAAGGTAGGTACAGAGGAAGAATCCCCTAAAGGAGTAAAGGTTGTTTCTTGTACTAATTTGAACATGTATAAGATCATGTTAATTTCTCTCTGGCCCATTTTTTCATGTTTGTATGATTTCTTTTTTACTGGTTCTTGCAAATAAGCCCCTGCCTAAAAGCTATTCATTACTCTTTGATAATGAGCTTTATGTTATGATCGATGAAGTCATTCAATTCATCAGAGGGGAATTATCCAACTATTATAGCCATCAGGCTCAATTTCATTAAAAGCAAAATAATAGCCTCAAATATATATGAAAGCATGCCCTAATCAACACCATAACCCCACAGATTCTAAAGTCAAATCCTAAATCAATTATGAAAATCTCCATGCTAGACCTCACAATTTTACCTCCAAATTCAACAATAACATCATCTGCGAGAGTAATAGTATTCTGCTGCTGCAACCCTGTCAAGCATAAGACCAGGAAAAATGTGAGCAAATTGATCAATATATATTTAAAACATCGGAATCACGTCCTTCTTCCTAATACTTATTAACTCCTATTTTCTCCAAAGAAATCCATGCTAAAGTTAGAGTAACACCCTTTTGTATAATTAATTAAATGGTTTACAATTATTCCAATTAAAAGAGTTGGACCTTGGAATTAACCCTCTTCTCCTCGAATTTTTAGTCTTTTCCTGCATGACTATGTTGTTACCCAAATATCCCAAACTATAATCCAACAAATTAATAATATACTAGCGGAAACAACTAAAATAATAAATATCCACACAAGGTAAAAGAATTTATGTGGTTCGGTACTGAACTTCCCTACGACCACAGATGAGGAGAGAAATCCACTAGTTATAGAAAATTATATCATACATAATCATCAATAACCCTCACCTAATCTCTCAACTCAATCTAACAGTCAATTCTAAACCAAACCCAACCCAACCGATCATGAGCACTCTCTCTCGGTCTCAACAAACCAATCATCATATCAACCAAACCAATCACCAAAACAAACAATCACACACACTCATGAGAACATCCTTTTGTATGTCTCCACCCAAATCTAAATCTCTAAGTACATCTTTTCTCTAATCATACAACACCCTATTGAGAAACTCTCTATTTATACCAATACAAACTTAGTCTCCAAGGATCCTTTATTATGAGGATTATTATTTACCAAGTCCTTTTGTCAACCAAACAATATGTCTAAAAAATCTCAATCCAAATCTAACTTATTCGAGTCAAAATCCTGAGAAGCTAGAGATGAGAATTGAGATGGCGAGATTTAGGTAGCAGGCGGGACATAGCTTGAAAATTCTCAGTACTGTCGAATAGAGCAATCGGTAGTACATATATGTACAGTTTTAGATATTGCAAAAAAATGTAAAGCAATTAACAGCGGAATTACCGGTAAAGGATATACAGTAGCACGGGGCTAAGTGGATGTGAAAGGCGGTGGTG
Source organism: Corchorus capsularis (assembly GCA_001974805.1). Lineage (NCBI taxonomy): Eukaryota > Viridiplantae > Streptophyta > Magnoliopsida > Malvales > Malvaceae > Corchorus > Corchorus capsularis. Next base: position 7,428 of record AWWV01011493.1, read on the forward strand.
GTGACATTGAAGTAGGCGGAGGCGGCGACAATGACAATGAAGTAGCTGGAGGTGGTGGGGGTGGAGACGGCAGCAGTGACATTGAAGTAGGAGGCGGTGGGGGTGGAGACTGAGGGGAGGGCTCAGGCGGCTCCGGCATAGGTGTTAGGCACATATTTTCTTGTATTTCACATGTTAATTCTATTTGATTATGTGCCTATTTCTATGTACTTAATGCTTAATTTATTCATATTTATGTTTTAGGTACATATTGGAGTGTTTCAAGGCAAAAGGAGCTAAATTGGAGTTATTTAAAACAAAGGAAAAATTATGTTTCGACCTTCTAGCGGGTCGAACTCGACCTGAAACGGGTCGAATCAAGCCATGAGAAAATCAAAGCTGCAATTGGAAAGCACGTGGGCTTAATATTTCCATGATATATTTGGGCCTTTACCCATGCTATTTACAATTACTAGTTTCAGCTTTCACGTGCGTTGCACGTGGCCCAACGTGTTTAAATGAAATATTTATATGAAATTGTGATAACCTCTCATTTAAATTATGTTAATTACACTATTTTTTATGATCCCATTATGCAATTTTGATAACCTGATACTATGGAATTTCGAGATTCTTTTTATAATTTTTTTTAACCTTCTTATGAAATTTTGTTAACCTCCCTAAGGAATTTTGAAGACCTCAATATGAAATTTTGATAACTTCCCAATAAAATTTTGATAACCAACACTATGAGATGTTGATAACTTTCTTATGAAATCTTGATAACTAAAAATTTTGATAACCTCCCTATGATTTTTTGATACCTCATTATGAAATTTTGTTAATCTTCCTATGAAATTTTGATCTACATACTATGAAATTTTGATAACCCTCTTATGAAATTTTGAAAACTAAACTAAACTAAGGCCAAATAGGATGTTGGAGACAAAGAGAAAAAGCAAAATTAAATACAACGATTGGAAACAAAGATAAAAGACAAAATTAAATAAGACGCAAAAAGGCAAATTGACTTTCTTATATAATTTAATATACGTATTATATAATCTAATAATTAATAATGGAATAATTTATGATTAAAAAATTAATGGAATAATTAAAATATTATTTAGTAATGGTAATTTAGAAATATGTTTTTAAAAAAAGGTACAATTGAAAATTTGTTTTGAAAATAAGGGTACAAACGTAAAACATAAAGTTTCCCCTTATCCGTACTTTTATATATAGTATAGATTATCTTTAGGATTTTATGGGTGGCAAAATTGTAAATTGCCAAAACTTAAATTTTAGATATATATTTTTTTAACGCAGCCGGAATGGAAGGGAACTTCAAATTGGAATTTGGAGAATTTTGCTTAGTTTTGAAACGTGATTTCAAGAATGCAAATTTTTTTTCATTCTTGATTATTTTGTAATTTATCTTTTCTAGTTAATTCAATTTTGAGACTTTCAATCTCTTGGCCATTTGATTTGTGAGACTCTGCGTTTATTCATCTATCTTGTAAGTATTTCAATTTTCTCTAAATTATTTGAATGATTTTATGTTTGATTATGTACAATGTCCATCTATTGTAATTAGGTATGATTTCTATTGTTAGATGAGATTCCTATATGCAACCGTAGGTAATCAAATCACAAGTAATAACTTAGAGTAGCCCTCTAAGAGAATCTTGAATATAGGTTGAATGTTGCCTATATTAGTAAAGATTATCTATTGTTTGCTAAAATCTTTCTAGTTCTTAAAGCAATGGGTTATTTGAATTTAGTAGACGATTGGAACTAGGTTAGTATACCTGTTAGGATTTAGTTTAGGACGTGAATCAGGACTAATGAAGACTAAGGAAAGATAGGAATTAATGGTCGATGACGTTAATCTACGTCATCTATTTACCAAGTTAGATTAGATATTAATTGATGCCAATGATCAAATCCTTTTATCCCAAGAATGCGGTTGCCTTGAAATTGTAATATTAATTAAATTGTATCTTTAATTTCACTAGTATTTTATTTTGTGTTTTATTTAGTTTAGTTAATTTCTGCATAAAAATCCCCATTTTAGTTTAATTCATAACTTTAGGAAGGATAATTAAAACAATAGTTCTCTGTGGGATCGACTCGTACTTACCCTATCTATAGGTTTTGTATGATTTTTATCTTTGGTGGAATACGACAACCATCAATAGGCATCCAATATCTCAATCTAGATGCCCATGGTGGTGGTGGAGGCGATACTACCTTGAACTTGAAGTTGTATATATGGAAAGTCATGGGAAGAAATTTTGTATAATGAAGACACAGCAACAACTTCACTGGCCTTGACTCTATGCGAAAGCAGGAGGCCACTATAGATGAGAATCAAAATTAGCAGCAGCACAGAATTGGCTTTCATCGCTAGGCCTTGTAAATTATATAGAGTGAAAGTCAAAAACTATTTGCATGAGAAAATTATTAGATGTATATATCACTTCTTATATAGTCTATACTCTTGATGGTATCAACAAATTACATCCACCAACCACCAAACTTAGTTGCGTAACACAAGTCGAATTCGGATTAATTAGAGGAAATTTGCTTTTGATATCAGCGGGATATACAGTAAAAAAAACAAATGAAATTTTATTTAGTTATAAATTTAGATAAATTTAACATTAAATTTTCCAATAGTGTTTTTAGAAGTATTTTTTAATGGAAAAGTAGTAATCTTGTGATTAAATTTAATGTCAAAAATTGGCAAAATACTACTTTTTTTTTAAGAATTTTTTGGAGTGGTTGCTAAATACTACTCACTCAATCCTATATTATCTGTCCTTTTTAGGTCAAAATACTCCTAACTTTGACCTTTAATTATAACAAAATTATATAGAATTAAATTTTAAAAAATTATGTTTTGATTAAGTTAAGTCTTAAACTTTTCTAAACATATTATTTGAAAATTTGATTGTATATATATATTTTTTTGTAATTTAAGGTTAAAGGTAGCATTAGTTTGACCCAAAAGGAACACATAATATGAGATGGAGGGAGACTAGTTGAGACTTCAGATTATGAATCTATTAATTTCTTATATTTGTAAAACTGATTTTGTTGCAATTAAATTGGAATAATGTGTCAATTCAGTCCTCCCTTTCAAGAATTAAATTCAAGTTCAGAGAAGGGCAAAGCTAAAGAGAGATGAGCTGGATAATTCTGGTTTCTTGGGCAGCCATATTTAATCCAGACAAACGAGTACAATAGATGGGGTTGGTGTTTGGAGGCCGTGAATTAATGAGGCACATGGTGAAGACTGAAGAGAGTTTCCAATATATATTAATATTCCATCAAATGACATAAATAATGCATACATTTTTAATAAATACACATGGTATGGCCTAGATTGTTACCAGGACGATTGAAATTCGAAGGGCTTTTCTTTAGTTTCATATCGAAATTCTGCGAGCATGTTTCAAGGCAAATTCCTGTCTCATGCTTTATATTTCTACTTTTCTTCGTTCTGCATTTTCCTTATGATGAAAATCTATTGATGAGATATACAAAATGCTTAGGCTATGTTTGCTAGCAGAAAACATTTTCTTAACAAATTCATCATGTTATGTTTCCTTATGTTTGCTTAGGCGGTGACATTGAAGTAGCTTGAGGCCATGGGGATGGAGAAACCAACCACCCTGACCCTCTAGCATACAGTGGCGATGGGGGAGGTGATTTGAAATCTTTTCTCTTCGATACTACCCTGAACTTGTATGGATAGTCGTGGGAAGAAATTTTGTATAATGAAGACACAGCCTTGACTTGTGAAAGCAGGAGGCTACCATGCATAGATGAGAATCATAATTAGCAGCAGCCAAGAATTGGCTTTCATCGCTAGGCCTCGTAAGTTATAATACTGCAACAAGGCATTAAGATTAAGAGTAAGTCGAAAACTATTTACATGAGAGATTAATTATTAGATATATCATTTTACCAAAAAAAAATATTAGATATATATCATATTTAATGAGTATATAGTATTAATAGGTGAAAAAAGTATATATTACAAAGATAAAAGAAATAATGTTAAAGGATTAAATTGTATTGAAAAAAAATATATGAGCAACTAAATCGCAAAGAGCAAAAATGTCTATGGGATTTTCTATAATAAAGTTAAAGGGTTAAATTAAATCCAAGTAAAATAAAAATATAAAAAGACTAAATAGCGTAAAGTAGAAAATTGTTCCATTGTCTCATGTGTTGGAATTTTTTTTGCCTCAAATCCTAGTTAGATTTGAATTAAGATTTTTTTTAGGAATATTGCTTTTGGTGGACAAGAAGATTTGATAAACAAGAATCCTAATAGGAAATGAATTACTTGGAGGCTAAGTTTGTATTAGTATAAATAGAAAGTTTATCTATAGGGTTTTGTATGCTTGGAGAAAAGATTTAGTCTAAGGGTTAGATTTGGGTGGAGACACCCCATAGGACAAAAGGATGGTCCTTATGGGTGTGTGTGATTGTTTGGTTTGGTAGATGTGATTACTAGTTTGTAGAAACCGAGCGAGAGTGCTCAAGATTTGTTGGGTTAGGTTTCTGATTGATTATTAGATTGGTTTGAGAGATTGAATGAGAGTTATTGATAATTAAATATTATGTAATTTTCTATAACTAGTGGATCTTCTCTTCTCATCCGTAGACGTAGGCAAATTCAGTGCCGAACCACGTAAATTGTTGTTTCTTGTGTGTATGATTATTGTTTTAGTTGCTTCCGTTTGCATGATTAATTTGATAGATATGGCTTGAGATATCTGGGTTACAACATTATGTTGATCAAAACTGATGTTCAGACTTACTCTTCTCGAAAGCCTTCCAAGTTTTTTTAATTATTGGACCAAGCATCCGGATTTTATGAAGATTGTGGCTGAGAATTGGATTAAATGGTTCCAGGTAATCCTATGCTTAAACTGCATTATAATAAGTTGAAAATTTTGAAGCCTATTTTGAGAGATTTTAGCAAATATTATGGTAGATTGTCTAATAAAGTGTCAGAGTAAAAAGGCACTTGTTGCTTATATATACCACAAGAGCTCTTATCTAATCCTAGTGTAGCTAGAATTTTGGATCATAAAGAAGCTAAAAATGAGTTATTGAATTACAGTCCGCTGAGGAGTGTTTCTTCAGATAGAAGTCTAGAATTCAGTGATAACAAGAGGGAGACTTGAAGTCTTGAACACTGGATTTTTTCACAAGGCTATGAAAGTTAAACAGAGTAACGATACCATTAGGCTTCTTTTCACCACTAATAGTGACATACTTGAGAGTTATGGGCAGATTAGAACTGAAGTTGTGAACTATTTTGAGGATTTTCTTTGGGGGAAAGATCCTAAAGTCCAAAATTGCTCATCTGATTTTTTAGAAGAATTACTGGAAAACAAAGTCCTTGCAGAGAAGGCTCAACAGTTGATTGTTCCAATAACTAATAAGGAAATAAAAAGACACTTTCTTCTCTATGACTTTGTTTGGCAGATTGTTGGACAAGATGTAATTAAGGCTATTCACTTTGCTTTGGCAGCATTATGAGATTCTACCTGCCTTTAACTCCACAGTCATTGTACTTGTTCCAAAGGTATAAAATCCTAAAACTACGGGGGATTTTAGACCTTTATCTTGTTATTTTATGATTTACAAATTCATTTCCAAGATTTTAGTTAATAGATTGCAACATACTCTTTCTGATATATTATCTCATGGAACCAGAGTGTAGTCAATAAAGTTCGGAATATTTTTGATAATGTTTTGATGGCTCAGGAATTAGTTTGTTGTTATCACAAGTTAAATCGCTCTCCAAGATGTGCACTAAAATCTTGAAGAAGCTTAATCGGAAGCACTATAGTCTTATATCAGCTAGAGTTCAGGATAAGAAGCAGGAACTAATAGTTGTTCAGAAAGATTTGCTCAATCCAAAAATCAATCCAGAATTGATTGAAAAAGAAAAACATATTGTGGCAGAGCTAAACAACTTAATGTTAGCTGAGGAAAAATTCTTCAAACAAAAGTCAAGGATCAATTGGCTTAAAGCTGGAGATCAAAACACAGGTTTCTTTCACAAAGTGGTGAAGTCTAAGCAGTCTAGAGGAACTATCAAACTTCTGATTGGGTCGAATGATGAAAGGTTGGAGACTAATTCAGAAATTTCAAATGAAGCACTTGATTACTTCAAATCACAGCTCGGTAGTCCCTCATCAGGAATTCTTGACTTTCCTGTGGAGGCTTTAAAAAAGCTTTTGCCTTCTATCTCTGATCAAGAATATCACAAGCTGCTGGAACCAGTTACAGATGAGGAGATAAGGTCAGTTATGTTCTCTATAGATAGTGAAAAATCACCAGGCCCTGATGGTTTCATATCACACTTTCATAAAACTGCTTGGTCTATTGTTGCTAATGATGGTACACAAGCTATTCAGTACTTCTTTAACTCTGGTTCTATGCATAGAGCTTTGAACTCTACTATAATAGCCCTTGTTCCCAAAGTCCCAAATCCCACAAAGATGACAAAATTTAGACTTATTGCTTGTTTTAATGTGATCTATAAATGCATTACAAAGATATTAGCTAATAGGCTCAAGGAATGCTTGCCTTCTATCATTAGTAAGAATCAGTCAGCTTTTGTAGAAGGTAGAAGTATGCTAGAAAATGTTCTTCTTGCTCAAGAAATAGTTTCAGGCTATCATAGAAAGCATAACTCCCCTCGTTGTGCCTTAAAGATAGACTTAAGAAAAGCTTTTGACTCCTGAATTGGAATTTCATCATAAAAGTGTTTCATGTTATTGGCTTACCTACAAAATTTGTTGACTGGATTTCAGCATGTATCACCTCCCCCATGTTTTCAGTAGCTGTGAATGGCAGTTTGGTTGGCTATTTTCCAGGTGCTAAAGGTGTAAAGCAAGGCGACTCACTCTCGCCTTACCATTTTGTGATGTGCATGGAAGTTTTATCACAATTATTGAACAGGGCAGCTACCAAAAGTGTGTTCAAATACCATCCTAAATGTCACAGAATTGGTCTGACGCATCTAGCTTTTGCCGATGACATGCTTATCTTCTCTCATGGATCCAAGACTTCAATCTTAGCTATTATGTCTATTTTGCAAGACTTTTCTCTCCTTTCTGGGCTACAAGTGAACAATGCTAAGTGCGAGATTTTTTTCAGCTAGAATCACACAAGAAGCATTACATGATATTCATAAAATCTTAGGTTTCAAGCTCAGTAAACTGCCTGTGAGATATCTAGGGGTTCCCCTCATCACTAGAAGATTGAATTCACGAGATTGCGAACCTTTGATCAAAAAAATAACTGCTAGAATCAATAGTTGGTCTGCAAAGCAACTGTCTTATGTTGGAAGGCTTCAACTCATACAGTATGTTCTATCAAGCATGCAAAATTTCTGGTGCAGGCACTTTATTCTTCCCCAAAAGGTCATAAAAAAGGTTATTCAACTATGTTCTACTTATTTTTGGAATGGTTCTGCAGGAAAAGCCTCTGGTGCTAAAGTTAAATGGGAATCAGTGTGCAAACCCAAAGCGGAGGGAGGCCTAGGCCTTAAACATGTAAGAGAATGGAACATTTCTTGCATGATTAAGGTCATTAGGCTCATCTTGATAGACTCTGGCTCTTTATGGGTAGTATGGTTGGAAGAATATGTTTTTAAGCATAACTCTTTTTGGACCTATCATCCCTCCAGCACTACCAGTTGGGCATTGAAGAAACTAATACAACTTAGGCCTCTTGCTCAGACTACATTACAACAATTGACTGGAAACTTTAAGATTCAGCATGCTTGGCAACAACTTAGAGAAAAGTAGCAAAAGGTTAGCTGGCATAAACTGTTGTGGTATTCTGGTCACGTTCCAAAGCATGCCATTGTTGCTTGGTTAGCAATATTAAATAGACTGCCTACTAAGGATCCTCTATCAAAGTGGGGGCTTGCTATAAATGATAATACCTGCCTATTATGTAAGCAAAATCCAGAAACAAGAGACCATCTCTTCTTTACATGTAGCTATTCAAAAGAAATCTGGTTGAATGCTCTAAAATTATGTGGTTTGAGTAGAAGGCCATTATGCTGGAATTCTGAGTTGCAGTGGGGGACAACAAAGCTAAAAGGTAAAGCTCTTATCGCTCTTATTTGTAAACTTGCTTTGAATGCAACGATTTACTTTACAGGGCTTGAAAGGAATGACAGATTGTTTGGAAAGCCAGTAAATAGTCCATCTCCTATTTTATTGAAGATAGCAGCCATAGTACAGATGAGATTGCATAGCTTGGAAAATATTGCTAAAGATCATGTTAATCTCCAACTCTGTAAAAATTGGGGATTTTGTGCAGACATTTTTAGTTAGTATTTAAAATTTAGTTTGATAATTTTAGCTTGTACAAATGAGGATGTAAATATTGTACAGCCAAGCTTTTGTATACGGTTGCAGTGTTTTAACATTGCTCATAGATGAATGAAGATAACATTTCATCCAAAAAAAAAAATCATCAGGAAAGGTTTTGATACACTTGACTGGGACTTTATTCTCTCAGTACTTCATGCTCTGCATTTCACCGCTCAGTTTATTAGATGGATCCAAATTTGCATTACTTCTTCTAAGTTTTCCATTTCTATCAATGGGGTCTTGAAGGTTACTATGCTGGTGTTAGAGGGATAAGGAAAGGAGATCCTCTGTCTCCTTACCTTTTTGTTATTGCTATGAATGTTCTCTCTCATTTGCTGAATAAAGGTGTTGAACATGGTGTTTTCTCCTATCATCTTAAGTGCAAAAAAGTAAGCCTCTTCCATCTCTGTTTTGCTGATGATTTTCTAATATAAACTAAAGGGAATATAGAATATTGAATCTATAATGGGGGTTCAAACTTGTTGCATTTGTTTTACCAATACTCAAGGTCTTCAACTGAATTGTTCCAAGAATGAATTTTTTTGCACTAGAATTTCTACCAAGATTATTGATGAGATGAAGGTAGAAACTGGTTTCACAATAGGCTAGCTCCCAGTTAGATATCTGGGGTCCCTTTAGTCTCCAAAAGGTTAAGTGCAAAATACTGTTTTCCTCTTATTGAGAAGATTACTCAAAGGATCAAGTCATGGACAGTTAAAAAATCTCTCCTATGCTCGGCGATGTTAGTTTATACAGTCTGTCTTATTCACTATTATTGGTGCATGAACTTCATTCTCCCTGAGGTTGTTATCATAAGAATAAATCAGATTTGTGCCAATTACACGTGGAAGGGCCAAGACACTAATAGTAGAGGAGCTAAGGTCAATTGGGAGCAAGTACTTGTGGTTTTTCAAGAAATGCATAAGACTCGAATTTTGAGCTTAATTGGGCTATCAAAGGCTTTGACGGTAAGTCTTTACTTACTATCATTTTGAAACTTGCTTGGACTTCTTGTTGTTATCTGTTATGGTTGGAAAGAAATTCAATATATTTTTCGGGACCAGCAACAATCTACAGAGGATATCTTCCAGAAGATAACTAATATAATTAGATCTAAACTTCATGGTCTTAATGGAGTTTCTTTTGAGTTTGTAAATAGGAGGCTTTGTACAAATCGGGGCTTAACTATCCTAGGGATTGGAAGTTGGCCTTATTCTCTTTCCTTTCTTGTTTTTAGTTTTTGGTTATCATGTTACTATGATCTTTAAAACTTGTGAGCAGATTCATGCTTTTTCCAGATGATAAATTGCTTAGAGCTCGTTTGGCATCGTTTTTGTTTCCTGTTTTCTGTTGCCAATTTCCTGTTTTTGGAAACAGAACGTGAAAACATGTTTGGCAGGCTGTTTCCGTTTTTAAAAATTTTGGAAACAGAAGCAGTGTTTTGGAAAAAAGTGGAAGCAAGAATTTTGTGTTTTCATGTTTTTCCAAAACACTTCCAAAACACAGAAGCAGAATGATGAACAGTAACTCACATGTTTTTTAACCATTTTTTGTTTTACATTTTTATTTAAAAATGTACAACCAAATTGTATATCCAAACATGTTTTTGTTTTCAAAAATTGACAGCGCAACAAAAACGAAACAAAAACAAAAAGCAGAAAAACGAAAACGATGCCAAACGACCCCTTAATTATCCAAAAATATATATATATACAAGGGCTATTTGATAAATACTAACTCTTTAGTGAAGAAAAGGGGTGACGTTAAAAACAAAAAATAAGTAGAGCTCACATGTGAAAGGGTTTTTCTTTTTTAGTAAATTTCGAAAAATACCCTCAAAGCTGAAATTACTATTTAACCACACTTAATAGTGCCTAAGTTGATTTAGTTTAGTAAAGGGTAAAACAATAATTATCTTTTGGTATCCTATCCGATATCTAGAGTTTTGCTCTGACTCATCTAGATCCGACCCGCGTTGCACACCTAGTTTTTGTGGGTTAGTCTAGCAACGAGGGCAGCTACGTACACAAGCTTAAACTGGAACAAACTCCTTACCACTTAATCCAACCCCGCATTGGTGTAAAATATAGTAACTATATTTCAAGCTTTAATATATTGTACAAATATATCACTTCTATACAATATATATGATCCATGTCATTCATGGTCACAACAAATCATAGTTTACTAACTCTGATAAACTAATGAAATTTAGTTATAAACTAACATTAAATCAAGAAAATGTGATTTATAAGGTACGTAGTTGAGACCAATAATTTTATAATCGGACTGGGTGTTGAATCGGTCAAGGATCCGTGTGGCGGTTCAACTGTTCTGACCGATTCAATGGTACTTTTTGAAATATTTATTGTTGTTCTACCTTTCTATATTATATCTGGTAAATTTATATCCCTTGGAAATGCTTGGTATTGGTGGTAATAGTGTTAAATTTTTCATACTCAAGGTCTTGAGTTCAAAAGCCAGCACACTCAGAAATTTTTTTCAACATTTTAATAGGCCAAACCCGGTCCGACCGGCCAGTCCAACCGGTTTTTGAGACTATAAATGATCTACCTAATAATTTCTTATATCTGTAAAATCGGAGAAATTATTAGGTGAGACTGATGCAGCATGTTAATTATGAGATCAACCATAGTTATGAGATCAACCACCTCTATGGTGACAACTCAGAGATCTTTTAAAACCCACTTCAAAACCCACTTCAAAACCCACTCCAATTGTCAGAGTCAACACTAATCAATTTAAGGGGTGTGATTTGATCACCCAATTGTCTGATCAGACAAAGACTCGGTCTACAATTAGTTTGAGAGTCTCTTACATACAAGGAAGATCGACACTCATGTGACCGTTTGAAAACGGTACCAATTAGTTTTTAAAAAACATATAAAAGCCTTAAAAATTGGTTTTACTTAATCAAAGTAAGAAAATAGTTTTAAACAAATATAATAATTAAGCCGTTTAGAGTTATACTCTTGCAGGCCAGTAATAAAATTTTTGGTGGTTTTGATGTTTTGACGAAAATACAAGGAATAAAAACCAATTTTTGATTTTTTTTTAATATTGGTTTAGAAGACTTTGAATAAATAATTTTGGAGAAAGGAGAAAAAAAAGCTTTGAAGTAATACAAATGTTATAACAATTAAATAAAGAGGCTCATATACATATATATATATATATAATAACATATATTAAAGTTGAAAATGAAATTACCCTTTTGTCTAGTTATAAGATGCACCAGAATAAACTGTCAGGGGTATTTCGGTACTTTCATACTCGGTATTTTCGTTATTATTGTTGATTGTTCTGGGTATTTTGGGAACTTTAGGATAAAGTTACTATTTGATGGGTTCCACTCTCAATAAATAATTTTTTGTATTATTTATTAAATGATCCTCATACTTTTTATGTTTTATGCTATTTAATCCTTTACTATTATGGGTTGGATGATTGAATGTTTCGGCTTTAATTCTTTTATTTTTTTTTTCTATTTATCCGATCAAGGTAATTTAGGTGTCTATTAAACCTACTATTAATTTTATGTACAAGGCCCTCATTGAGTGCCACTTGGCATTTAGTTTCTTTGACAAGTGTCAATAGTTAATTTTCTAATTTTTGTTTATTATATTTGTATTCATTTTAGTTTGGAAAAATTAAAAGACATTCATCTCCTTTCCTATATAAAATAAATTATCAAATAATTATAAATTAATTATAAATTTGTTATGAATATACATGTATGTTATGAATGTCCATGAATCTAATTAAAGCATGAATATTGATGATTTGGTTCATTCATACACATATATCTATATACTAAGTTCATCCCCTTATATTTATGGTGATGTATCTATATGCCTATAAATAGACCACTTACTTTTTTATGGAATAAGATGAATGAGAACGATTTCTCCCCTTCTTCATATTTTCTTCTTCCCCATATTCTATTGTCTCTCTATTCTCATGTCTTTTCCATACTTCAATTTTACTCCCTTGCTTTGTTTTGTTATCATTTCAAAACAAAATTTCATTTCTTAAAAGAATTTATAAGATAAACAGCCGCACGCGAAGCGCGGCCGGGAGGTTCTAGTTTAAAGGTAATTTCATGGTCTACAACTTTCATTAAGGACTCAAAAGTCAATTTTAATGTTTTTTATTCTAAAAAATGCTTCTGAAATTTTGTAATCTCGATTGCCGGTCTATCTAATATTGTATAATTTTCAGTCCATAAGTCCGATTGAAATTATTCAAGTGTCGGTTAAAAGGTTATTGCATGATGTACGTCTTTCGTTAAGGGTCTGAAAACTGAATTTGATTAATGAGTTTCGTGGAGAGTTCAAGAGGGAATTTTTATGTTTGGTCTCCATAAACAAATATTTTTTTCCCTGAATTATTTATCAAATGACCCACATACTTTTATGCTTTATACTATTTAATCCTTTACAAACTCTGGGTTGGACGCATTAATTCTTTTACTTTTTGTTCTATTTGTCCGATCAATGTGATTCAAGTGTCTATTGAAAGATAATTTAATGACTTGCAACTATCATCAAGGACTCAAAAGCCAATTTTGAGGTTTTAATTCTCAAAAATGTTTCCGAAATTTGATGGTCTCGCTTGATGGTTTATCAAATTTTGATTTACGTGTCCGATTGAAGTTGTTCAACAGTCGGTTAAAAGGTTATTGCGTGACCTACGACTTTCATGAAGGTGAAGGACTCGAAAGCCAATTTTTATGTTTTAATTCTAAAAAGTACTTCCGAAATTTAGTCGTTTTGATTGACGGTTTATTTAATATCAAATAATTTTCAATCCAGAACCCAGCTGCGGAGCGTGGGTCCTGGGACTAGTTAATAAATAAACAATGGTACATCATGGACAAATATAACAAACAATAATATTTGAAGTGTGGATTACCAAAAAGCCAATGAGGACTCTCACCACATTCATTTGGGGTACTATTTGCATGGTTTTTTTTGCCTTTTTAGCTTGGTTCGGATGTAATTTAATGTGATTGCAAGGGTAAATATGGTGTTTCATGTAAATTGACAAGGGTAAATATGGTGTTCCATTAATTTTTTCTCACCTAGGGTTTAACATGTTTTTGGGGTCATTTTAGGGTTTAGGTTATATGTGTAGGGTTTGAGTCTCTCTCTCCTAGGGTTTAGCATGATTATGGTTGGTTTTTTAGTTATTTAGGTTAACAACCAAGGGCATTTTCGAAATTTTGGACAAAAGTTAACCTTGGTGGGTCCCAATCTCCACCAACAACCAAATTTTTTGGATTATTTATCAAATGATCGACATAATTTTCTTCCTTATGCTATTTAAACCTTTACTTATTCTATCTTAATCGATTTAATGCTTCGGTCTTAATTTTTTAATTTTTTTTCTATTTGTCCAATTAAGGTAATTTAGGTGTAGATAATTTCATGATTTACAACTGTCATGAAGGTCTCAAAAGTCAATTTTTATGTTTCAGCACCAAAAAATGCTTTCGAAATTTGGTGGTTTCGATTGCCGGTCTATTTAATATCATATAATTTTCGATCCACATATCCGATTGAAATTATTCAAGTGTCGGTTAAAAGACTGCTGCATGATCTACAACATTCATGAAAGGACTCGAAGCTGAATTTTATCGACAAGTTTTATGAAAGGCTCAAGAGGAAATTTTTATGTTTCGTCTCATCAACAAACTATTTCTTATTTGGATTATTTATCAAATAACCCTCATATTTATTCTACTTTATACTACTTACTCCTTCGATAATTCTATCTCAATTAATTTAACATTTTATAGCTTTATTTTTTTCTTTTATTTGTCCGATTAAGATAATTAATTTGATTTACGATTTTCATGAAGGACTTAAAAGTTAATTTTTATATTTAAATTCTAAAAAGAAAGGCTCCCACTGCGAAGCGCGGGTAAGATATCTAGTAGCAATAAAAACACAAGACTTCATGGCATAAAAGGGGTGACTAAACTGAATAATAAGGAAAGCTATGAGCATGAAAAAAGAATTTTACCTATTTGCAAAATTCACCAATTTAAAGCCACGTGACAGCCAAGAGTCGTGAAAACAATCAAAATTCTTATTGATTTGCTTTCATTAAAGCCTTACTCGATCCTTCCTTCGTATTCCCAGAACCGATGTTCCTTCTTGGCACCAATATGAACCGGTGTAAAGACCAAGTATGAACCGCCGTATGAAAGACCGAACTATTAGCAAGAGTCAAGGAGCTCTAGAGAACCGAATTCTTACTAAAAAGCAAGAAAGTTTGTCTACCTTTTATATGTCTTTCAAAGTTGACGGAGACTGGAAAATTATGCAGTGTGGGTTTCTGGTGAGTTTGAGTAGTATTGCGCAATTTGTGTCTAACCAAAGTCCTACGAATTAAGCCTATTTATAAAGCCAAGAAACATGATTTGTTGATTACTCTTCCACCACCAAGTTTAATCCAACTTTACTGCTCCATCCCACAAAGGTAAAAGATAGACTTTTCTTTGGCCATGATTTTCTTATTACTCTTCCCCCACTAATATTAATCCAACTTTATATATTGATTTTTTTTTTGAGTAACTTTATATATTGTTAATCCCAGTATGATGATGACAAATTAGATGGTATCGTCCCACTACATCAATCATGGATCAACTAATAAAATTGTACCACGTCTAAGTTAAATCTTAAAATTTAGACATAATTTTAGCCCGATATGTTTAGTGTCTTTTAAATTAAATAATGGATAAATGGTAAGCCCCTAAATTTAAGATTTTATTATTATTGGGATAATCTTTTAGAAAATTATTGAGTTGCCATGATATTAGTGGTTGGTCTCATTGATAACGTATGGGTCCGTCCCACCTAATAATTTCTCGACTAAGATATTTTTGCCTCAATTTAAGAATCCTAAACCAACTTCCCTCATTTATATATGTATCTAGAAATTAAAAAAAAAAGTGATAATAATAGGTAAAAAATTGATATCAACAGCAATTATATCTTAAATTTTGGAGACTCACCTTTGACGTATGTTTTATTTTTAAGGGGCTAAAGCCTAAACCTTGATTAAATTCGTGTCTAAATGCCCTATGTTATTTCCACACTGTTTCTCCGATTCTTCTCTTGGTTCAGTCCTTTCCAATGACAAATTTTCATACAAGTCGTCCAAAACAACTAAAAAATAGTACTCATGATTTGAATTCAAGAATAGTACTTACATTTTTTTACCTTAAATTTGCACGTCTCCAAACAACTAAAAAATATATTCTTGTATCCAAACGCCTAAATATCCTTTATATTTATACCAAATACTATTTTTGAGTACAAATCATGAGTACTTGTAGTCTCTCCCAAAAGATTAATAATCAAAATCATTCCCCACCAAAATTGTGCCCTATATCCTTAGGGTTAGGGGTGTAATCGAGTCGAGCCGAGCCGAGTAGTAGGATACTCGAGCTCGAGCTCGACAAAAAAATCCAAGCTCGAAGCTCGGCTCGAGCTCGGCCGAGCTTTCATTTTATAGCTCGAGCTCGGCTCGAGTCGAGTTCGAACCGAGCTTCGAGCTATCCGAAGCTCGATTAAATCAACCAAATTAAACATGAAAAATTCCCAGTATTATAGCTACAAGACCAAAACAAATAAAAAAAAAGAGAAAGAAAAGATAAGATTTTAGGGAATGATCATTAAATATATTATGGAGATAAAGATATATGTAGAACAAAACCAGAAACAAGAGAGAAGAAAAATATATAGTCAAATACAAATCAGCTTCTAAAGAAAAAGAGAAGAAAAAGGAAACAAAGAAGTTAATAAGAACAACGTGAAGGCTTATGGCCAAAAAAAAAAAGGAACAATGTGAAGGCTTTGGAGTTGAAGAGCACGCAAAAATGGGGATCTTTCAGAGTTGATTCAAAGAAAAAGGAGGAGGGCAGATGTTTAACTGGGAAAAGATATGGGCGGCGGCAAAGATAAGAGATAGAAAGAAAAAGAAATAGGGTTAAAAACATTCCAATGAAATGACTTAATTATCCATTACATGAAAAACCTACTATAAACTTACCAACTAAGGCTAACTTAGTAATTTCATTACGAAAAAAAAGGGTATTCGGTTAGACTCGATTAGGCTCGACGAGCCTTCGAGCCGAGTACTACGAGGCTCGAGTTCGGCTCGCTTAACTACTCGAGTAGCTCGAGCTCGAGCTCGACTCGACTTTTTCCGAGCCGAACTCGAATTTTCCTCGAGTCGAGCCCGAATAGCTCGCGAATAGTACTGTATCACTTACACCCCTACTTACAGTACTGTTTCTCCGATTTTTGTTTTGGTTCAGTCGCTTTCCAATTACAAATTTCCATATAAGTCGTCCAAAAGATTAATAATCAAAATGATTCCCCACCAAAATTGTAAGCATATTGACTTTTTGACAAAGTTTGCCACCTAACCATACAATGGCGTAGCCAGACATTTTTCCAAGGGTTTAACAAATATACGAATATAATATTAATGTTACGATGCATATATAACTATATAAATTCAAACTATCTCAACATAATTTTAAATACTTCACAACTAAAAGAGAAATGTAAAAAAGAAAATTATTTTATATAATTGTCCACGATGAGTTTTCATATTTTGAAACAGTTGTATAATTGCCTCATTATCAATGGTTTCAAATACATCATTTTCAATATAAGTAACCATGCAATCATTCATCAAATTATCGCTCATTCGATTTGGCAACTTATTCTTCACAATATTCATTGCTGAAAAAGATCTTTCCACACTTGCAATTTGCTGCTGGCAATATCAATGCTAATTTTACAAGCAAAAAAACTAGTGGATAAACAATTTTTTTTTTGTTTCCACTAATTTTTCAGCAAGACAACCAACATCCTTGACATTAAGAAATTCTGAGTTAGAGCTCACGTCAAGAATATAAGTTTCAAGTTGACTATATATCAAGTGCCATAAGATCCACCCTTGAAAACTCCGAATGATAAAATTGAGCCGAACGAATGAGCTTTGCCTTATCAAAAGCTGAAAATGAGTCATTTGATTGGAGACATGCCACACAAAGAAGCAATTCACTTACTTTCTGTGAGCAGGTTGTTGAGCTCTTGAAGACCGAACTATTAGCAAGAGTCGAGGAGCTCTTTAGAGAACCAAATTCTTACTAAAAGCAAGAAAGTTTTTCTACTTTTTTTGTCTTTGCAAGTTGACGAGAACTAGAAAATTATGTAGTGTGATTTTTGGTGAGTTCGAGTAATATTGTGCAATTTGTGTCTAACCAAAGTCCTATAGTCAAGCCTATTTATAAAGCCAAGAAACAACATGATTTACTTATGACTCTCTCTCCACCAAGATTAATCCAACTTTATTGCTCATTCCACTAATTGAAAGATATATAGACTTTTCTTTGGCCATGATTTCCTTATGACTCACATGCTCCACCAAGATTAATCCAATTTTATTGCTCATCCCACTAACTAAGCTAAAAGATAGACTTTTCTTTGGCTTGAATTTAACAATCTTAAACCAACTTTCCCCATTTATATCTACTAGATTTCTTTCCGCGAGCTTCGCTGCGCAATGATTTATTTTGCAACGTCATATCAAGGTTTCAAATATGAAAAATGCAAATAGTTAGTATCAGTTATTATACCATGGATTTAGGTAAGATATGTAGCAAACATATTCAAATAAACTTTTTTCTATAATAGTCTTGTAACATATCAGCATTATTGAGCATGAACAAAAATTATGTGAAATCGGACATCTGGTCAAAAATTATATAATATTAAATAGATTGTCAATCGAAATCATAAAATTTCGGAAGTATTTTTTAGAACTGGAACATAAAAATTAGCATTTGATGAAAGTTGCAGATCATGAAATTACCTTTTAATAGACAACCTAAATTATCTTGATTGAACAAATAAAACAAAGAAAAAAAATAAAGCTGAAGCGTTAAATCGAGTAAGATAGAATTTGTAAAGGATTAAGTAAAATAAAGTAGAAAATTGTGAGGGTCATTTGATAAATAATCCAAATAAGAAAATGCTTGTTGATGGAGATCTTGAAACATAAAGATTTCCTTTTGATCTCTTCACGGAACTCGTAGATCAAATTTAGCTTTCGGGTCCTTCATGAAAGTTGTAGATCATGCAATAACCTTTTAACCGATACTTAAATAACTTTAATTGGATATGTGGATTGAAAATTATATGATATATAAATAGACCGGCAATCGAAACATAAAAATTGACTTTTGAATCCTTCATAAAAGTTGTAGATCATGAAATTTCCTTTTAATAGACACCTGAATCACTTCAATCGGACAAATCGTACAAATAGAACAAAGAATAAAAAAATAAAGTTGATCGCGTTAAATAGATTAAGATAGAATTTGTAAAGGACTAAATAACATAAATTAGAAAAGTATGGGGTCATTTGATCAATAATCCAACTAAGAACGTGTTTGTTGGTTGAGATTGGGATCCACCAATTTTACGAAAATGCCCTTGGTTGTAATTCAAATAACAAAAAAAATCAATGTTGAAATGACAAAAAAACTGGCCAAATAGTAACCAGATCAATGAGGTTAAATCTTTAGACCGATTTTTTTTTAGACTTGAAACATAAAAATTAGCTTTTGAGGTCCTTCATGAAAGTCGTAAATTATGGAACAAACTTTTGATCGGCACTTGAATAACTTTAATCGGATATATGAATAAAAAAATAGATCATTTTAAAATAGACCGTCAATTGAAACCGCCAAATTTTGGAAGTATTTTTTAGACTCGAAACACAAAAAATTAGTTTTCGAGTCCGTAATGAAAGTTGTAGACCATAAATTACCTTTTAAAGGAGACTTAAATCATCTTAGTCGGACAAATAAAACTAAAATTACATAGGTAAAATGGAGGTGCTAGATCGAGTAAATTAGAATTTGTAAAGGATTAAATAGGATAACGTTTAAAAGTATGAGGGTTCCTTAATAAATAAACCCAAAAAAATGTTTGTTAGTGGAGATGGCCTGCCAAGGGTAATTTTTTTGCAAAATTTCAAAAATACCCTTAACAATTTTCCTAAATAACAAAATAACCAAAAATGAAATGACTAAAATAGCCTTCACCATTTACTCTTGGTTCAATATGATGATTGGGTTAGAATTTTTTTTTGGTAATTTCACTTCCTCCTTTATGGTTTCTTATAATATATCTAGAATTTTTTATTTTTTATTTTTTAAAAAAGCGATAATAATCGGTAAAAGATTGATGTCTAAATCAAATATATCTTCATTTTAGTGGATTACTAAACACCGCCCCCTTTTACTAGGCATCGCCCCCCCTTTGGACAATTTTGCCATTTGCCTTGTTTTCCATCAAACTCCAAACTTCTCAATTCTCTCAAATTCTCTTAATCTTCAAACTTTCAAACCTAAATAATTCAAAATCATTGAAGTAAGACAACATCAAAACTCATGAATAAAGATTTTTCGGATTGCAAGTATGTGTTTTTTGGAAAAAAAAATAAAAAAATATCTATTCATCATTAATCAAAGATTATAGTTCTCTTGTTAATATTGAGATATCCGTACTCATTCAAGCTAAATGAATTGTCCAATACTTAAAGGACAAAATAAAATTAAAGGAAAATCTAAAAAAAATTAAAGAAGAAGAAGAACAAAAAGGGAAAAAAACAAAAAAAAGGTTGGTCTCGACCCGGCCATGGCTGGGTCGCGCGCAGGTCGCGATCAGCCGGGTCAGCTCAGCCCTTTACTATGATGGGGCAGCTCAGCCGGGTTACTATGATGTGGATGCTCAGCCGGGTCACTATGATGGGGCTGTTCAGCCAGGTTATTATGATGGGCCCGAGGATTATACTTCGTCTGATTCACACTCCGAGCCCCCCCCCCCCATCCCATGTGTTGATCTCCTTCTTACGAGAGGTGTAGCAGGCCGCTTTGCTAGCACTGGATCGACATCAGGTACATAAATGTTTTGATTTGATACTAAATTTAGTTATTAATTTTATTAATTTTATATTATTAGTTAAGTAAATTAATTTAGTTAATTAATTAACTTATTAATTCATTTATTAATTTTAGGGAGTACGAACGATCTAGAGGAGCCCGCACCCCTGATGATAGCTGGGTGGTGACTGCGCCAGTGCATGGTGGCTCTATAGATGGTAGCGTGATTCCCAGTTTTCTTGGACACATAGCCTCGCGTATGCACACGGGCCAGATGAGAGGCGTCCTGAAGTGTCAGAATAGGAAAATTCTTTGCCAGAGGTTGTGTGAGTTGTACGAGTCCTTGCCTAGGAGGCGCAGGCGATGATTCATCGGACTGGGTTACAGCACCTCCCTTCGACCATGTTTGGATCGATTGACCCTCCACTGAGCTCTGCGTTCGTCGAGCGATGGCAGCCCGATACGAACTCATTTCACATGTCGTTCAGTGAGATGACTATCATGCTTCATGATGTTCATCAGATTCTTGGTGTGCCCATGGAGGGACATTTGATTACTGTCGTTCCGACCTTTGAGAAGCTGCAGGTAGCCTGTATGCAGCAGTTGCGCGTTGATGCGTCGATACTGAACAGTCAGCACTGGTGTCGTGGGGGAGTTTTGACGGAGTCGGTCTTCAGTTT
Organism: Corchorus capsularis; assembly: GCA_001974805.1. Lineage (NCBI taxonomy): Eukaryota > Viridiplantae > Streptophyta > Magnoliopsida > Malvales > Malvaceae > Corchorus > Corchorus capsularis. The sequence goes on from AWWV01011493.1 coordinate 28,508, forward strand.
GTGTGGGGCCAATCGGGCGGTTGAGACCCAGGCGATAGCATGGATTTGGACCATGTTAGGTACCACCTTGTTTGTCGACAAGAGTTGGAACCGGATTAGACCATCCCCACTGCACCAGTTGATTACTGAGGGGCTTGCTGAAGTCCCCAAATATTCATGGGGAGCTGCTACATTGGTTTATCTCTATCGTCAGTTAGGTGTGGCGAGTAGAGAAGATTGTTAGGGTCTTTCTGGTTGCATGACCCTACTGTAGGCATGGATTTACGAGTACTTCCCATGCTTCCGCCCCGCTAGAGCTCGTTCTCAGCCCGGCAGACCCCGAGCATGCATCTGGAGTGTCCGATCGGTCGATAGATCGGAGGGCCGGCTAAGCACATTACGTCGGCGTCTTGACGAGAAGACCACATCCGATGTAAGTTATACTGTTTTTTATTTTTTTAATAATTATATAGGTCAATACATACCATAATTTTATGTATCAATTTCCTTGTGTTCGTTTTTCTATATGTATGCAGGTGATGTGGTTGCACTACGGGAGGAGTCCGGGTGTTGTTCTGCCCAGGATATGCTATTCCGGGTTTATTCAGTATCGTGATGTGATTGAGCCATACAAACCATCACGAGTGCTACGATAGCTCGGGTACGTGCAGATCATCCCTCCCCCTATAATGATTCCGACTAAGGTAGTCTGGTCCTGGTCATCAAAGTTGTACAAGGTCGAGTGGCCTCACACCTTTGCCAGGTCTCAGTGGGAGGGCTTCCCGATGGAAAATATGCTTTCCTTCAGTCAGTACGACGAATCTGAAGACGATCCTGCAGCATGTGTCCCAGATTACATGAAGTGGTATGTTGCGCATTCGTGTCCTCGTCTGCTGAGCAACGGTGAGCCATCAGCAGCGATGCCTCTTCGCTCCAATGGTGAATATGTAAGTTGCTTAAAACTTTTTTAGGATTAAGCAACTAGAAGAAAATCTCTTTTTCTTATAATATTTTGTTTGTTAATTTGTAGTGGGTCAGTCGCTCAGTAGCTGGTTGGAAGGCATCGATCCGCGACCTTGAATCTATACATCCACGGTTCGCGGAGCAGCATGAGACGACTTTGAACGAGTTCTTAGCGGAGTGGCATTTGGCCGATTGATTTGTATTTTTAACATTTAGAACATTTAAAACATTTATAATATTTCTATTTGTAAATTGGAGTAACATTATTGTACATTTCTAAATGAATGCATTAGACTCAAATCAAACAAAAAAGCACCTCGTAAATGAAGTAGTTGCATTTAATTACATACAGCATAGTAAATTCAAATATCAAATAAAACTTTAGTAAATATAAGACATAATACATAATAATACTAATATTGACCCAAACTACTAATAATGTCGGCATACCATGGCTCATGCCGTCCCATGTCAGCATGTTGGTTCAAGTTGTCAAGGATATGGGACTCATTTTGACTTACACGAGCCAAGCAAATCCTAAAACCTAAACCAGTAAATAGTACTATCTAAACCGACACAGAAACTAGAACCATATATGTCAATACTATAGAAGGAATCAACACGAATTAGCACGACTACAACACGATCGCATCCTACAACGCTCGTCACCACCAACATCTTCCAATGAAACCTGAAAAATTTAACTACGAAATATTAAATACACAAAACTGTTAACAATAATTAATCTTAATTAAAATGGATAAAAAAATTTATTTTTTATAAATATATGAAAAAAATGCATGTGCCGCCCCAGGAGGATGGCATGACATGGCAAGGGCCGCCCCAGGAGGGCGGCATGCTATGGCTGATGCCGCCCAAAATCTCAAAAATTTGCATTTTCCTTACCAAGTCATCATAATACGGCACGTTATCGTCCATTTTAGCAGTTCTCAGACTATTCTACATTCGTGATAGTTTAAAGATTTCAGAGGATTTGAAATCTTAGAAAATCAAGTAAAGGGCAAAAGTGTCAAACGTGTAAAAAAAGGGGTGGTGTTTAGCAAAAAAGGGGCGGTGTTTAGCAATACCCTTTTAAATACTTCATGACTAAAAGAGAAATGTAAAAAAGAAATTTATTTTATAATTGTCCATGACGAGTTTTCATAATTCGAAACCGTTGTATAATTGCCTCATTATGAACGATTTTAAATACATCCTTTTCAATATAAGTAACCAAGCAATCATTCATGAAACTATCGCTAATTCGATTTCGTAACCTATTCTTCACAATCTTCATTGCTGAAAAAGATCTTTCCACACTTGCAGTTGCTACCGGCAATATAAATGCTAATTTTACAAGCAAAAAAACTAGTGGATTAACAACATTTTTCTTTGTCTCCACTAATTTTTTAGCAAGACAACCAACATCCTTGACATTAAGAAATTCTGAGTTAGACCTCACGTCAAGAATATAAGTCTCAAGTTGACTATCAAGTGCCATAAGATCCACTCTTGAAAACTCCAAAGGATAAAAGTGAGCCAAACAAATGAGCTTTTCCTTATCAAAAGCTGAAAATGAGTCATTTGGATGGAGACATACCACACAAAGAAGCAATTCAGTATTACTTTCTGTGAACCGGTTGTTGAGCTCTTCAAGACCGAACTATTAGCAAGAGTCAAGGAGCTCTTTAGAGAACCAAATTCTTACTAAAAGCAAGAAAGTTTTTCTACTTTTTTTGCCTTTGCAAGTTGACGAGAACTAGAAAATTGTGTAGTGTGATTTTTGATGAGTTCGAGTAATACCGTGCAATTTGTGTCTAACCAAAGTCCTATAGTCAAGCCTATTTATAAAGCCAAGAAACAACATGATTTACTTATGACTCTCCCTCCACCAAGATTAATCCAACTTTATTGCTCATTCCACTAATTAAAAGATATATAGACTTTTCTTTGGCCATGATTTGCTTATGACTCACATGCTCCACCAAGATTAATCCAATTTTATTGCTCATCCCACTAACTAAGCTAAAAGATAGACTTTTCTTTCGCTTGAATTTAACAATCCTAAACCAACTTTCCCTATTTATATCTATCTAGAATTTTTTATTTTTTATTTTTTGAAAAAGTGATAATAATCGGTAAAAGATTGATGTCTAAAGCAATTATATCTTAATTTTAAGGGGCTATAAAGCTTGATTAAAAATTTTCTTAAAGTCTAGGAGCTGAATTGATGTGATATAATTTTAATGGTTGACCCAACCGTTGATGTAGTAGGACGATCCCATCTAAAATTTTTCATAAAACTGTTTTTTGTTGCAATTAAATTGGAAAGGGTCAATTCAGTCTTCCCTTTCCAGTATTAAATTCAAGTTCAGAGAAGGGCAAGGCTAGAGAGATTGAGCTAGATTCTGAATTCTTGGGCAGCCGACTTTGGAGGCTGTGAATTAAGGAGGCACATGGTGAAGAGAGTTTCCAATGTATTCATATTCCATCAAATGACATAATGCATAATTTTTTCATTTCCATGGAAAATTGGTCATTTTCCTCGCTTTAACAAATACACATGGTACGGCCTAGAATGTTACCGGGACGATTGAAGGGCTTTTCTTTAGTTTCATATTGAAGGCAAATTCTTTCTTATGCTTTATATTTCTACTTTTCTTCGTTCTGCATTTTCCTTATGATGAAAATTTGCAGCTTATTGATGACATATAGGAAATGCTTAGTAGTTCTCTGATATTTGATCTATCTAGACTTGCTTTTTCTTCTAACTGTGGAAGATCCCCTCGAGAATCTCCAGTGCCGTCGCGGCCGTCGCAGTGGTGGTGGCGGGTTTAATCTTGATGTTCAACAAGTACTTAATTAAACAAAAACAAAGAATGTCCACCCAAATTCCCATGTGCAACAATTACTTTTAAAGATGGCTATAATCTTGAAACCAAAATCAGGGGCAAGTTGATTATTTGAGATTTTAGACAAATGGTCAATCAGCGAATTTTGGATTAATCAAAACGAAGCAAGGCACAACATTCATTTCATCAAACAGAAATAAAAAAATGTGTTCTAAGAATCAATTAACCAATTGCTTTTTATCTCTCGAAAAAAAAAAATTAACCAATTGCTTTTGCTTTTAGCTTTTCTATCAGATATACATAATTAATGGCAGTAAACTAAATATTGCTCCATCTGTTACTATTTAATTGTTCCTTTTAACTATTTTATTCGTTTAAGAGAAGTAGTTATTTTGTTAAAATTTATACAAAATTTATCTTACTTTACCAAATTGCCCTACATTTAATTGATTTAGTTTAGTCTTGCTAAATATCATATTTTTTACTTTACATGTTCCCAAATGCTCTTTTATATCTTGGTTGGCTATCCTCAACAGATTACCAACTAGAGATAGATTGGCATGTTGGGGTGTGAATTTGGGTTCCACAGATTGCTTGCTATGCGGACAGGATATGGAGAGCAGAGATCATTTATTTTTTACTTGTAGCTTTTCTCGTGAAGTTTGGCAAAGGGTACTATCGACTTGTGGATTTTCTAGACAAGCTGAAGATTGGCAGCATGAATTCAACTGGGCCGTAGCATGTTTGAAGGGTAAATCACTTCGTACTACTATTCTCAAATTAGCATGGACTATTTATTGTTATCACATTTGGATTGAGAGAAATGGCAGACTATTTGGCAAGCAGCAGAATACTACTGATGATGTTTTCCAGCAGATTAGTTATGTCCTTAGGCTCAAATTGCATGGATTAATTCATGTTAAGGCCGATTATATAAACAAGTGTCTTTGTGCTAGATGGAACTTAAAGATTCCTGGTCTTAATTGCTAAGATTTGATTTGGTTGTAATGTCTTTTTGTAAGTACTTTTGTTGCTTCCTTTGGATAAATGAAATACTTAATTATCCAAAAAAAAATATCATATTTTATGAATTTTGTAGTTTCAAAGCAGGGTAAATATGTCATTTTAATAAAGAGGGGTAATTATGAAAAAAAAAGAGTTGGAATTTGGGACAATTAAATAGGAACGGAAGGAGTATTTTCCCCATCCAAAAGTTAATAATACAGGTCAAATATCAATATTCGACCTTGCTTCTTCAAAATCAAAAGAAAAGTACCAGGCAATTTCTCACAATGTTACCTCAAAATTCAACAATAACATGATCCGCAAGTATTCTGGCACACACAAGCAGGGGACTCTGCTGCTACTCTGTCAACCATAACTCCAGGGGAAATTGACGAAATAATAACTACGAAATCACCCTTTCTTCCTACTAATTAACTTCCATCTTTTTTCCGAAGAAATCCTTGCTAATTAAAGCAAGATTAACCCGATTTGCATGAACAATTTAATGGTTTCCAATCATTCCAATTGACATTCTTAATTAATCATTCAAGATTTTTCTTATTTTATATCAGTATATGTATCCATTTGAAAGCCCATATATAATTTGGTAATCAATTGATAAAGTAGATATATAATAAGTAATAATAATATAGCAAAGATTCAATCTCTTATGATAAACCCAAAAACACAAAAGAAAAACAAAGAAAGTTCTTGTAATGCAAAATCCCAAATTCCCATCATATTCAAGGTGCACCTTCAGTATATTTTTCATTGCTTTTGTTCTATTCTTCTAACTTAAAAAGAACAATACAGTACTCAGTTTGAATCTTATAACCAGTCCAAAAGGACACTTATTAATGGGAATAATTCAAACTTGCATTCACATTTTTTAAGTGTTATAATTACATTTGACTCATGAAATGTGTACTAGTATCTAGATTAGTATATACTATATTTTAAGAAGACTAAAAAAACATAATTAATATATATTGGAAGATTCTTTAAAAAATTATATAATAGAATTCGTTTTGGCCATTAGATAAATCAAAAGAATAATACTTAATTAGTCTTCTTAATTTGCACTCACCTAGTTCTCTCTAATTATGAAATACTTCTATCATTTTCATCATCCTATATATATATTCCTATAATGTTAATATTTCTACTCTAGATTGGAAATTTCCCTCAGGTCCGTAGACAATGTCAAGATTGACCTACTCAAATTTGTTGATGACATGATAACCACTAACCAATGAGTTTAGCAATGGTGTTTCCTATATAATGGGGTTCGTTTCCCACACAAACTTTGCGTTGACATACATTTACTGTTATTTTTATTAGTACTTCTCACATAGTGAAGAATGAATATTGCCAAATATTCTTGGCTCCTATTTTTCTTGTTCCTCATCCTACTTTCACATGATAATGACATGGTAGTGGAATCTAAGGGTGTTTCTAGCCCTGCTTCCATTGATGCAATTCCTTCCCATATCGAATTTCCAAATGATCAGTTTAAAGTTGTGTCCAAAATAGCGCTGCGACCTAGCCGACCACCGCCTCCGCCGCCTTTTAGTCACCGTAATATTCATACAAGACGCTTATGAGGTTGTAGAGTTTATGGCTGCAGTGCTCAGGTGTGAATAAATAAGTTCTGCTGAGTGCTCACCCAATTGTATCAGCTGCCCGGTCCAGCTCTCCGGAGTTAATATTGCATATTCAACTATATATGTGCTATAATATTGTAGCAAAAACTACGTGTTATAATAGCCAAGAAAAGTTTAATTTGTAAAGTTTTGTCTATAGTATATATCTATATTATGAGAGCTAGATAAGGCCGATTGAAGTAATTGGTTGAGTTACTAGGCTTTGGACATCTGTTTAAAAGGTTTGGGTTTTGAGTCGTGTCAACGTGCACTATAAGACTTGTGGTATACCCTGATTCAGAACTAAGACAGCCTCTTACTCATCTAATTAATGTATTAAAGAAAATTAGATAAATTGGGAAAATTTAAGTTGGCAAAAAAAAAGAAAATTTTAAGAATTAAAGATAATTAGAGAGATTTCACACACACACACAACAAAAAAAAAAAAGAAAAAAAACCTATTTGAAAAGCCCATTCAACTCAAATTTGATCCTAGCTAATTAAGTAGGATCCTCTAACCAACATTTCAAGTAGAGCCACAACCTGACAGAAGATATTATAAATTAAACTTATTGCCTGATAGCTTTCTTGTTGATTATTATGCCCCATGTATTTTCTTACATTGTTTCTCTGGTTCTTCTTTTGGTTAATTTCAATCCCTTCCGTGTGACAATTTTCCGTACAAGTCGTCAAAAAGATTAATAATCAAAGTTAGGAAAATAGTTTGAAAATTTATTCCCCACCAAATTGTAAAGGATTTTGATTTTTTAACAAAGCTTGCCACCATATATGGCTCCAAAGCTTTATATAGTGAAAAGAATCAAGTCGCCAAGTTGGAAATTTGTTGCTCTATGTTCACTTTAAGCTCCACCAATGAACGAACGACTTTGACATTTTTGGCTAAACTTCGTTATTTATACGCGTTGCTGAATGTGGCATTTGCCAACATAATTTAGTCATAAAATAGTACTGGAAAAGAGTCAAACAGACAGGCTACTAATCTACTATACTAATTAAGCAACTCATTTCAATGTTAATGGCAAAACAAAACCATTTAGATGAAACACCTACTCTTTCCTTTCTTTTATTTCAAATGGGGAAATCATAATTACATGCCAAATTCAAATATTGAACCTCTGCAAAAAGAGGCCCTGTTAATAAGTTACAGTTTCTTCATTTTTCTCCTATTCTTCTATTGGAAACCTTAAATATGCATGTAGCTCTCCAAAGAATTATTAGGAGAAACAGATGGTTAATTTCAATGGCAAAGGACATCATGATTCCAACTAGCTAGCTTTTATTAATTTTCTGATGACTAAAAGGGCTTCTCTTCATCTATTCTTGAAATGCTTCATTTCTTTTATGTTTCAGTTATTAGTCCTCCATTCTGCTAATTGATGAAATTGTCATTCCGTGGAAGAACCCGGCCATGCTGTTAACAAGGCTTAAGTGCAACTTCTTCTAGTCAACTTATATTATAAGTTCAGTAATTAGTCTTATGAACATTCAATCCAAACTGAAATTAATTATCAAGCATTCAATTTATAGAGTTTTGAGTTATTGTCTATGACAAATTAGTCTGCAATCTCATTTTTCGCAGGTGACTAGTATATTGAATTGCAGTTCACATCCAAAAGAAAAGTATTTATGTGAATAATAAATGGTTACAAGCTATTCCATAGGGAAAATATACATATATTATCAAAAATTCTAAATGTGCGAACTTCAATCCAAATTAGGTACAAACCAAGGATATATTACCAAGACTTGTACAGGAAGTGTAACATCTACTATCAAGATGAAAAAATACAATATATCAATGAAATTCATCATAGGATTAAATTGCAGCCAATCCAAAATGGATCATATAGCAGCACGGGGCTAAGTGGACGTGGGAGGCGGCGGTGGTGACATTGAAGTACGCGGCGGCGGTGGCGGAGGTGCGATCAAGTAGCTGGAGGCGGTGGGGGTGGAGAAGTTGGGGCGGGCTGGGGCGGCACCAGCCTAGGCCGCTCCGGCGTAGGAATATTCCAACCTATCCATCTAGCCGCCCGAGGTGACGGTGGACGCGATACAACCTTGAGCTTGAAGTTGTATGGAAAGTCATGGGAAGAAGTTTTGTATAATGAAGACACAGCAGCAACTTCACTGGCCTTGACTCTATGTGAAAGAAGGCCACTATAGATGAGAATCAAAATTAGCAGCACCCAAGAATTGGCTTTCATCGCTAGGCCTTGTAGTAAGTTTAAATAATTGTAAAAACTACTTGCATGAGAAATTATATTATATATCTTTATACTCTATAATTCTAAACTTCAAAAATCTTGACCTAAAATATCTAAAATATCCTTTTTAATTTTAAAATCTTAGTATTCCTTAAAGGATAAACATGTATTTTTATTTCATTAATTAAAACATATTAATTAGTTTTAATGGTTAATATGTAATTTGTTTAATATAAAAAGAAATATCTAAAATGTATCTTCTTAAACATTTATTTAAATTCAACTTTTAAACTTTAAGTTTGATTATAAAAAAGATCTAAAATATATCTTCTTAAACTTTTATTTAAATTCAACTTTTAAACTTTAACTTTGATTGGCCAAAAAAATTTCTTTGATTTCTAAGCCGATTATGTACTTAAGTTTTAATGGTTAATAATAATAGATAATTTAATATAAAAAGTTAATTCAACTTTTGAACTTTAACCTTGATTGGCCAAAAACAATTACTTTGATTTCTAAGCCGATTATGTAGTAGGTTGTTTTGTAGCAAAATTGATTTTCTTTAGGTTGTGTTTGGATGAGGAATTCTCAAAATTTTAAAGATTTTTAAAAAGAAAGAATTTTGAAATGCATAATTTTGAAAAGCTAGCTTTCAAAAATCTTAGTTTGGATAAAGATTTTTAGGAGTGGATTGTGAGATATTCGGAATTTTTTAATAAAATAATATATTTAATTATAAAAAATAATATTAGAAGAATAAAAATATGCAATATGGATATCATTTGATTTGTAATAATGTATATATATTTTTAATAAAATTTAGAAGTGAAAACACATCTTTTAAAAATACATTTTTATCATTTTAAGTTAAAAAATATAAAAAATTTATAAAAAAGGAAAGTTAGTTAATGTGGTGGTTAAGGTAAAAAGAAGAGGATTTTAAAAAAGACATCATCTTGCATGGATTTTGAAGTGAGATTTTGGGCCCTTCAAAAATCCCTCTCCAATTTCCCAAGATTTTTTAAATACCCAATTATGATGTTGCCAACCAAGTTTTTTAAATTTAGATTTTAAAAAATCCCTATTAAAAAAAATCCCTCTTAAATATCCCCATCCAAACGCACACTTATGGGTGCAGGAAATTGATTTCCTTTAAGGGTTTATTTTAGAATTAATTAAATTAAATGAATGTAATAAGACTTTTTCTTTTGTTTACGCAGGTTGGTAAACTCAATTTTTTTTTGAATCATCTTTGTTTTCACTTTAAAAAAAAAAATTAGAGTTCTTGAATAAAAACAGATTTATCCTTTATTGGTTCTTACTCCCACCCAAACAAAATTAAGAGTTTTGACTATGAATAAGCTAAATTCAAACACCGACTTTAATTATATTTTACTAAAAAAAAAGAAGAAGAAAAGACTCAATAATTTTTGGTTTTAGTGAATTTTCAATCGTCTTTTTAGTAAATTTTCAATTGAAGAGAAGTGGAGTGTCTGAGTTCGTGGTACAAATTAATTTACAAGGCTGGTATGTGACGCAAAAAAATTAAAATTGTATTTTATTAATATTATTTTGTTTTATATATCACATTAATTCAAAATAAATTGGTTAGATTAAACTATTTAAACAAATTTATCAATTTTTTAATATATCTTTCAATATAGTTGCTCTTTGTTCGTAGTATAAAAGAAAGATGTTTTAATTCAATAATTTGGTCAGTAATTAAATTAAGTATGAATGTAATTAGATTTTTTCTAATACTAATTTGTTTACTTGGTAAACTCAAATTTTTTTGAATCATCTT
>AWWV01011494.1:0-62159 GCA_001974805.1 Corchorus capsularis
TTTTTGTCACATTTTTTCAAAGGCATGTTGTTTTTAATTATATTGTCAGGAGTAATTGAATATCTTTCTAAAGTTATGTTGCATTGTTGGAGATATGATCCAAAATATCTGAAAGTTGGTAAACCAATCAATTTGTAATGCATATATATATATATATATATATATATATGTATATTATATGAAGATCGTTCCTCAGACACAGGCATTGCGTTTTTGAGTGTGGATTCTAAGGTGAATATGAGAGCGACCATCACAGTAGTTTTGCTTTCGTTGTTCATCTCGTCACTGTTGTTTGATGAGCAAGATGCTTAGTACTGCTTTGATGAGATTGGTAATGGAACTTCACCACTATGGGTACCATCATCTAAGTGATATTTCTCGGCAAGTGTGTCAAGCAGTTATGAAAAGAATGCTAAAGGAGGCGGTAGGATGTGGCACAGTTGGCGGATAGCGCGCCCTAGCAAGCGCTGGCACGGCCCGCACGGGAACAAGCTTACAATGGTTAATGTCGGAATACAAAGGCAAGAAGGAAAGAACGAAGACAATAGTACCAAAGCCAAAAACGAAGACCGTAATTCTGGACATCTTGGTGAAGGGTTGGCTTTTTTACTATTCCTCTCTTTTTTGGTGAGCCCTTTATTTGTCTTCGTCTGTTGTACAATTTCACCTAAATAGTTTGTACCCTGGATTTTATTTGTCTTTTTTTAGTGGATAATAATTACCTTTATTGTTTTTCAAATACATACATATATATATATATATATATTGAAAGAAAGCTTTTCAATGTGTACTTTTTCATAACCCCTCAAGCTCTCTCATGTTTTGTTATATATTACAAACCTTAGTATAAATTTTATTCATGGTTTTATAGTAATTTTACTTGAGAAATAACATATTGTATAGATCACTAAAGTGTTAGGAAGTGTAAACTAATTAATCATTTAAAGTTTTATTTCGAACGTTACTCAACTTTAAGATAAAGATGATGGTTCTGATATCTTTAAGTATGAAAAGTAAAAATATTCAAAACCATAAATTTAATTACCCTCTAATTGAAAGATCTTCACTTACCAATCCTCCCAGAAATTTACAAATTACCTTTTTTGCAACGTTACAACATTGTTCATCTTGTCACTGTTGTCTGCTGATGCTCAGTACTGCTATTATGAGATTGGTAATGGAACTCCACCACTATGGGTACCATAATCTAAGTGCTATTTCTCGGTAAGTGTGTCAAGTAGTTATAAGAAGAATGATAAAGGAAGCGGTAGGGTGTGGCACAGTTGGCGGACGGCGCGCCCTGGCAAGTGCAGGCACGGCCCGCACGGGAACAAGCTTACGATGGTTAATGTCGGAATACAAAGACAAGAAGGAAAGAACGAAGACAATAGTACCAAAGCCAAAAACGAAGACCGCAATTCTGCACATCTTGGTGAAGGGTTGGCTTTTTTAGTATTCCTCTCTCTTTTGGTGGGTCCTTTATTTGGCTTCGTTTGTTGTACCATCAAACCTAAATAGTTTGTAACCTGGATTTTATTTGTCTTTGTTTTTTTTAGTGGATAATAATTACCTTTATTGTTTTTCATATATATATTTTGAATGAAAGCTTTTCAATGTGTGCTTTTCCATAACCCCTCAAGCTCTCTCATGTTTTGTTCTTTATTACAAAATTTAGTACAAATTTTATTCATGGTTTTATAGTAATTTTACTTGAGAAATAACATATTGTATAGATCACTAAAGTGTTAGGAAGTGTAAACTAATTAATCATTTAAAATTTTATTTTGAACGTTACTCCACTTTAAGATAAAGAAGATGGCTCTGATATCTTTAACTATGAAAAGTAAAAATCTTCAAAACCATAAATTTAATTACCCTATAATTGAAAGATCTTAACTTACCAGTCCTCCCAGAAATTTACAAATTACCATTTTTGTAACATTACAGCGTTGTTCATCTCGTCACTGTTGTCTACTGATGCTCAGTACTGCTATTATGAGATTGGTCATGGAAATCCACCACTATGGGTACCATAATCTATGTTCTATTTCTTGGCAAGTGCGTCAAGTAGTTAAAAGAATAATGCTAAATGAAGCTGTAGGGTGTGGCATAGTTGGCAAACGGCGCGCTGGCACGGCCCGCACGGGAACAAGCTTACGATGGTTAATGTCGGTGTACAAAGAAAAGAAGGAAAGAACAAAGACAAAAGTACCAAAGCAAGAAACGAAGACTATAATTCTGGACATCTTGGTGAAGGGTTGGCTCTTTTACTATTCCTTTCTTTTTTGGTGGGCCCTTTATTTGTCTTTGTCTGTTGTACCATCTCACCTAAATAGTTTGTACCCTAGATTTTATTTGTCTGCTTTTTTAGTGGATAATAATTACCTTTATCGGTTTTTTAAAAAAAACACATATATATAGATATATTGAATGAAAGCTTTTCAATGTGTGCTTTTTCATAACCCCTCAAGCTCTCATGTTTTGTTCTTTATTACAATATTTAGTACAAATTTTATTCATGGTTTTATAGTAATTTTACTTGAGAAATAACATATTGTATAGATCACTAAAGTGTTAGGAAGTGTAAACTAATTAATCATTTAAAGTTTTGTTTCGAACGTTACTCCACTTTAAGATAAAGATGATGGCTTTAATATCTTTAAGTATGAAAAGTTAAAATATTCAAAACCATAAATTTAATTACTCTCTAATTGAGAGATCTTCACTTACCTGTCCTCTCAGAAATTTACAAATTACCATTTTGCAACGTTACAACATTGTTCATCTCGTCACTGTTGTCTGTTGATGTTCAGTATTTCTATTATGAGATTGGTAATGGAACTCAACCACTATAGGTACCATAATCTAAGTGCTATTTCTCGGCAAGTGTGTCAAGTAGTTATAAGAAGAATGCTAAAGGAAGCAGTAGGGTGTGGCACAGTTGGCGGACGGTGCGCCCTGGCAAACGCTGGCACAGCCCGCACGGGAACAAGCTTACGATGGTTAATGTCGGAATACAAAGAAAAGAAGGAAAGAACGAAGACAATAGTACCAAAGCCAGAAACGAAGACCGCAATTCTGGACATCTTGGTGAAGGGTTGGCTTTTTTACTATTCTTCTCTTTTTTGGTGGGCCTTTTATTTGTCTTCGTCTGTTGTACCATCTCACCTAAATAGTTTGTACCCTAGATTTTATTTGTCTTTGTTTTTTTTAGTGCATAATAATTACCTTTTTTGTTTTTCATATATATATTTTGAATGAAAGCTTTTCAATGTGTGCTTTTTCAAAACCCCTCAAGCTTTCTCATGTTTTGTTCTTTATTACAAAATTTAGTACAAATTTTATTCATGGTTTTATAGTAATTTTACTTGAGAAATAACATATTGTATAGATCACTAAAGTGTTAGGAAGTGTAAACTAATTAATCATTTAAAGTTTTATTTCGAACGTTACTCCACTTTAAGATAAAGATGATGGCTCTGATATCTTTAAGTTTGAAAAGTAAAAATCTTCAAAACCATAAATTTAATTACCCTCTAATTGAAAGATCTTCACTTACCAGTCCTCCCAGAAATTTACAAATTACCATTTTTGCAACTTTACGGCATTGTTCATCTCGTCACTGTTATCTGCTGATGCTCAGTACTGCTATTATGAGATTGGTAATGGAATTCCACCACTATGGGTATCATAATATAAGTGCTATTTCTCGGCAAGTGCGTCAAGTAGTTATAAGAAGAATGCTAAAGGAAGCGGTAGGGTGTGGCACAGTTGGCGGACGGCGCGCCCTGTCAAGCGCTGGCACGGCCCGCACGGGAACAAGCTTACGATGGTTAATGTCGGAATACAAAGAAAATAAGGAAAGAACGAAGACAATAGTACCAAAGCCAGAAACGAAGACCGCAATTCTGGACATCTTGGTGAAGCGTTGGCTCTTTTACTAATCCTCTAGTTTTTGGTGGGCCTTTATTTGTTTTCGTTTGTTATACCATCTCACCTAAATAGTTTGTACCCTGGATTTTATTTGTCTTTGTTTTTTTTAGTGGATAATAATTACCTTTATTGTTTTTCAGATATATATATATATATATTGAATGAATGCTTTTCAATATGTGCTTTTTCATAACCCCTCAAGCTCTCTCATGTTTTGTTCTTTATTACAATATTTAGTTCAAATTTTATTCATGATTTTATAGTAATTTTACTTGAGAATTAACATATTGTAAAGATTACTAAAGTGTTTGGAAGTGTAAACTTATTAATTATTTAAAGTTTTATTTCAAACGTTACCCCACTTTAAGATAAAGATGATGGCTCTGATATCTTTAAATATGAAAAGTAAAAATATTAAAAACCATAAATTTAATTACCCTCTAATTGAAAAATCTTCACTTACCAGTCCTCCCAGAAATTTACAAATTACCATTTTTGCAGCGTTATGGCATTGTTCATCTCGTCACTGTTGTCTGCTAAGGAAGATGCTCAATACTGCTCTGATAAGATTGGTAATGGAACTCCACCACAATGGGTACCATTATCTAAGTGCTATTTCTCGGCAAGTGCGTCAAGTAGTTTTAAGAAGAATGCTAAAAGAGGTTGTAGGGTGTGGCACAATTGGCAGACGGTGCACCCTGGCAAGCGTCGACACATCCCGCACGGTAATAAGTTTAGGTTGGTTAATGTCGAAATACATTTGGATTTGCATTCCATCCTTCTCAAGTGAGCTAGTTAATTTGTGTTGCAACATTACAACATGAATCACACCATTCTAGATCTCTTAGCAGGAAAGTTGGGCTCACATGCACAACTATTTGTCCAATGATGAAGTGAATTGCTGCTCCTTATATTGTTATTTTTCATAGAGCGAAAAAACTCCCTATTTGCAGAAACTGGTGTCTAATATTGTGGCCAAAATACCAATTAGAGCATTGAGTATGAAACACTTCTATCAACAGAAAGGCTTCTTCGGTAATATAATAAGTCAAAGCGGATAATATCTTGCAAGTTGAGGTGTAAAACTTTAACAATTTTTTATCCAATGATGAAGAGTATATTTATTTCCTCTATTTTTATCCTCCAGAGAACAAAAACTTACTATATAACGAAATTGTCTTATAATAATATGCAAGTAAAAAAATATATAAAATTAGACCATAGTGCATGGAAGACTTCTTTCATGATGGTTTTATACTAATTTTGCTTGATAAATAACTTGTATAAATTATTAAACTGTTAGGAATTGTAGACAAATTAATAATTTAAAGTTTTCTCTTGAACGTACACTCCACTTTAAGATAAAAAATGATGGCTCTAATATCTTTAATTATGATGATTAGCAATCTTCAAATTAACCATAAATTTAATTATCTTGTAATTATAGGATCTTTACTTAGCAATTCTCTTAGAAATTTACAAATTACCTTTGTTACAACATCAAAGCATAGTTCACACCAATCTAGATTTTTTGTATGAGGACAAGTTTTCACTCTTAAGATTCTTTAAACCAACCACTATGAAATAATGTGGAAAGCTCCACCATTCACAGAATTCTTCCCTTTTGTAAAAAGAATGAATATCCTTTCATTTTATGTATAACTTAATGTTTATTATATATATGAAAATGAACTATATGTATGGTCTCTACCTTTTTATTTAGTTTATATATTAATACACCTAATGCATTGACTCTGATACCAATTAGAATAAAATATATTAAATAAGATAATATCTTATTAAACTGAAATTAAAAAAAATTAGAGGATAAAGAACATTCAGATTCATAAATGATAAAGATTTTTTTTTTTAGAGAGGGAGAGAGCAAACCTGAAATATTAGACCAAAATGGTATACACATTGTAAATTTCAATTTTCTTGACATTTATTTGACATAGTAGGGCCCACTCAAAAATACAGATGACAACCTTTTAGATAGGAAGAAAGTGTCACATGGCACTCATGGAGAGCCTTTGCACACTAAAACCATTGTAGGTAAGATAAACTAATTTGTGAGTATACTTAACCGCTCCCTTATTTTAATTTATATTATGTCGATAACAATTTCATAACGTACAAATTTTGCACTCCAGTTAATAACGTCTTTAGCTCGAATTTTTCGCAATTTATGTTGGGATTTTACTGTCATCCTCCCACACAAACCAGAGGAAGATGTCTCCGGCGTATTAAATGTTACCGAGTTTGACCTCAATCGTATCTCTATCCCCGAAGAATTTTTTGAAGTAAAAGTAGTCAATATTTTCAAAAAGATCTTGGACCCTTTGACAAGTAAAAGATCCTAGTGTGAAAAGTACTGAGAAAATGTTGATACAAACATCCTCGAATGAAACCCCGGATATGCATAAAATTCCAAATGTGGTTGGCACTGCAAATATTGCACTAAGGAGTTGGTTAATCTGCAAATTTGCAGATCCCCTCTTCCAATTATTAGGATGTATTACTCCTTTAAAGATAAAGCACATACAAAGAAATGTCGCTAATCCGAAAATTTGGGATAGTATCAATGGCATTTGCTTCTGATTTGTTGTGTCATCCTTTATGCCACAGCTGGAGACATCTGCCCTGTCCTACGACTTTTGTTTCTCCATTTCAGGGTCAAATTGAGTTTTGATTTCATAAAACCCAAGAAAGCCAAATTGTCCCACAAATAAAAAAAAATGCTATCAAGCAACACACGATGCGTTTAAACAAAGTCGCCTCCTTCCTAAGCAAATTGTCGGTGTTTGAATCCCGAGGCCCCCGCATTATTTCAATGTTTGAATCCCAATGTTTCTACTTTGTTTGGAATTGTTTAAAATTTTCTCTTATTAGTCCTTTAAAAATTAAGCACATACAAAGAAACGTTGCTAACCCGAAAATTTTGAATAGTATTAATGACATTGGCTTCTGATTTGTTGTGTCAATACTTTATGCCACAACTGAAGAGATTGCCCCTGTCCCCAGGCTTCTATTTCTCCATCTTAGGGTCGGATTAAGTTTTGATCCCAAAAACCCAAGATAGCCAAATTGTCCCATAGATTAAAAAAAAATTCAATCAAGATACGCATGATGCGTTAAAACAGAGTTGCCTCCTTCCTAAGCAAAATGTCAGTGATTGAATCCCAAGGCCTTTGCATCTTTTCGATGTTTGAATCCCAAGGCTTTTATTTTGTTTGGAATTGTTTAAGCCATTGATTTGAAACTCCATTTTTATAAAGTGTTCTTTAAAGTATTTTTAAGTGTCTTGTCTTTGATAACCATTTCATCCTTCTACGTTAATTCGACCCTAATTACCCTAACTACTAAGTAAGGATTCGTGGGGATTTATTGTGTGATTTCCTAACGACCTGTTACTTTGGCTAGCTATCATGATAACATTAACATTATTTATAATTCATAAAATTAAATAGCTTAAACTAATTA
This sequence comes from Corchorus capsularis, assembly GCA_001974805.1. Classification (NCBI taxonomy): domain Eukaryota; kingdom Viridiplantae; phylum Streptophyta; class Magnoliopsida; order Malvales; family Malvaceae; genus Corchorus; species Corchorus capsularis. Next base: position 7,417 of record AWWV01011494.1, read on the forward strand.
AGTTAAAACCCATGTAGAAAATAATGCTATTAATTCATCAAATTAGAACAAAAAATTAAATGCATCAAAACAATTGTTAATATTAGAATAAGAATAAAATTTGTTGAAAAAAAAAAACTCAAATTCAGGAACTAAATCTTAGACAACCCAAAACCCCATAACCAAAACTCTACAAACAAATCAAATCAAAACCCATCAAATTTACCAGAAACATGAGGCATTTTTGGCAAGACATCATGAAGCTTGGGTTTTCTTGTAATCCTGACTTTTCTTCTTATTATTGCCCTCATTATTTGAGAGAGATTAGATAGAAGAAAGAGAAGATCGGGAAGAAGGCAAAGATGGAGGGGATTTTGTTGGTTAAATCAATAAAACTCCTCTCCTTGCTTCTGTCGGTGTTGATTTTGACTCTTGTTTTTCTTTTCCTTCTTTTCTTTTTTCTTGGCAGATCTTAGAAATTTGCTTTTTTGTTTCTTCAATGTTTAGAACATGGAGTGAGGAGGAAGCTCTGGTTTTAGGTATTTGTGGCAATGGTGAGGGATTACCGGAAACTACCATTCTGGTTTTACTTGGCCAGAGTGAAGGGGAAAGAAATTAAAAATATAAAACATTCTTTTTCCCAGCATTAAAAAGAAAAAAATTGTTTGAGCTTTATTTTCTAAAACAAAAAATAAGAAAATGGTGAAAGACATGTTTGACATCGATAGCCACGTAAGCGCCACATAATCACTTAACAATGTGTGGTTTACAAACAAACGGATCCGTTAGAATTTATTCTGAATTTGTCTAATTCGAAAATGTTATATCCTAAATTAACACTTTCGAAAGGTTATATCCTTAATTGAGCATCGGGTCAAACGTTATATCCTGAATTGATTATTTAGCCAGTTTAAAACTGTAATTGTTATTTTCTTCTTAGAAATGTTTCAAAATATGTTTTACTGAATAATAATTATTTATGTTCATTATATTAGTTAATAAAAATTCCTTGTAGAACACCCCTTTTTGTAATTTTTCCAAAAAAAAAAGCATCTTACAATGTCTCAAGCAATTTAACTCTATAACACCATTGAGATGTAAAATACAAAGACACATCAACTGCTTAAAACATTTCAAAAATATTTTACATATAAAATAATCTTTCCCTTGTGCTACCTTTAAAAACATATAAAAAAAAGTTAAGGTAAAAAGAGACAAGAGATTATAAACATACATTCAATGAAACTTTGCAATAATAGAATCTTCGAATAGATTGTCATACCTAATATCTGGAAAAAAGAAGGATCTTTTGCACTTTTTTGTTAAATGTGAAATAAAGGAAAATTTATATGTAATATTAAATAAAAAGTTAGAAATAATAGAATTCATAGAAAAGATTTATCTTATAGTATCAAGAACAATTCATCTTTGTAATACCATTGAGCTGTTAAATACAAGTTTCGATCAACTACTTTAAACATTAATAATTTTAAATATAATGAATGTTGCCCTTCTGTTATCTATACATATGAAAACAAATAAATAAGGTCAAACAATTCAAGAGATATTGTATATACATTTAATGAAAGTTTTTCAATAGTAACCTTATAAGATACTTAGTCCCAAAAAATTATCATCCCTAATTTCACAAAGAAAATGCATGATTGGCATCAATGGCAACTTCTAACTTTTTTCATTAATTGTGAAAGAAAAGAAACAAATAAATCATTTATAATATCAAATGAAAAGTTAGAGACAATAAAGTTCTTATAAAAGACTTATCTTACTTTGCTTGATGTCTTAAGCAGTTGAGTTTTGTGGTACATTGAGCTGTAAAATACTAAATCTCATCGACTTAAACATTTCAACAATCTTATATAAAGTAATTTCACCATTTTTTATCTGATTAAAAATAAGTAAATAAAGTATGAAAAATATGAAAGATCATAAACATGCTTTCAATGAAATTAACTTATAAAATGTCCCCAAAAGGACAACATAGTGGTTAAGAGCTTGAGCCTCCAATAGGATGTGATCGGGTTCAAATCTTGGGACATGTGGGATGGGTTTAGGGATGGGAGAAGGCTATACCTCCTTTTGTGTAACCTAACATTTAATTTCATGTTCACTTGTAGCAAAAAAAATGAAACTTATAAAATAGTGGTTGTTTTGCATCATTTTCGTTTTTCTGTTTTCATTTTGTTTTTTTTTTGTCAATTTTTTGAAAACAAAAACATGCTTGGATATACAATTTGGTTGTATGTTTTTAAAATCTGAAAAATCATGTGAGTTACCATTCAATAATGTGTTTCTGTGTTTTGGAAAAACATGAAAACACAAAATTCTTCCTTCCACATTTTTCCAAAACACTGCTTCTATTTCCAAAATTTTTGAAAACGGAAACATCCTGTCAAATATGTTTTCACTGTTTTGTTTCCAAAAACAAAAAACGGAAACGATGTCATTTTGTGACTTTGTTTTCATTATGAATATGGGAAGTATTTTTATGACTAAAAATGTTGTTGAATATAACGTTGCAAATTATCTCGGTTGTTGAAGGGTAAAATTGGAAGAAAAAACTAATATTAATTACTTAGAAACGACACTTAATTTGAGGTTTATTGGAAAATAGACCCCTGAACTATGCAAAAAATATCAAATAAGCCCCCGAACTTTAATTTTGACTAATCGAGCACCCAAAACGCCAAATTTAGCCAGATAAGCGCTTCTGCTGTTAGAAAATGCGACGCCATCATGCCACGTGACCTGAAAATATCACGTCAGCTCAGGGTAAATTTTCTGAAAAAGAAAAAATTTTAAAAAATAAATGACTGATGGCATGAAAATAAATTTCTTAAAAATGACTTCAGAATTTAATTTTTTAATTTTTTTTCTTTTCCAACAAAATTATCCTAAGATGACGTGGCATTTTCAAGCTGCCTAGCATGCTGGCGTGGCTTTTTCTCGCGACAGAAGGACTTATCTGGCCAAAATTGGGTTTTCAGGGGGCTCAATTGGCCAAAATTAAAGTTCAAGAGTTTATTTGACACTCTTTGTGTAGTTTAGGGGCTTATGTTTGTAATAAGCCCTTAATTAGAAAAGAAAAAAAATTAGGAATGCGGGAGGGCTTGATGTAAAAAAAGGTCCTTGAACTTTGCACCAACAGTCAAATAAGCCCCTAAACCAAATAAGCCCCTAAATTACCAATTTTGACCAGATAAACCCTTTCTGCTATGAGAAAAAGTCATGCCAGCATACCACGTGGCCTGAAAATAACACGTCAATTTAGGATAAATTTTCTGAAAATGAAAAAAAAAAGTGTTAAAAATTAAATGAATGGTGGCATAAAAATAAATTTTTTGAAAATGAATTCATAATTTATGTTTTTTTAATCCTTTATTCTTTTCCAGAAAATTTACCTAAGTTGACATGGTATTTTTAGGCCATGTGGCATGCTGATGCTAGTATGGTTTTTTCTCATAACAGAAGGATTTATCCGGGCAAAATTGATAGTTCAGGGTTTATTTGGCCAAAATTAAAGTTCAAGGGTTTATTTAACAATTGACTAAAGTTCAGAGACTTTTTTTTACATTAAGCCCATGTAAGTGTGTTATAGTAGTGTGTTTTATGTTTTAATTAATACCTTTATGCATTCAAGAGAAATCTCTTCTTTTTAGTTTCAAAATTGACTTGTAGTTAAATCTTATATTACCATGGAGTACTACTGGTCCCTCGATCCCATCCATTTTTATGAGTCGGAAGATGAGTTGAATCCACCAAATCAACCAATATTATTCGCAATTGGTTTGTTCAAGAGTTCAATACCTATTCTTAATCATTATTGGGGCCTTTCTTTTGTTTTGTCAATTACTAAAAATTCAACTACAAATTAATTTAATTGGTTGATAAGAATTATGCTCAATGACATAGAAATCAATCAACAAACATTTAATTCCACGTCTTTTTCCCATTCTTTTCCCCTTCTGTACTCCTTACATTTATAAATTCTCGTTCTTCAAAAATACTTTCTAGGCCCATAGAGGGTTCACCTATCCTCGAGTACCCTGCCCTCTATGGGTGGGTAGCCAATTATTTTATGCTTTCACATATGATCTACAAAAATACTTTCTAGAAAAGAAAATAAAAGCTTAGTTCTTTGTTTTCCACTGTCCACACTAGCTACTTGAATATGCTTCTTTGACATAATTGCCAAGTGTAGACATTCGGAACCTTCCTCCATCCATTATTAGTTTACTCTCCTTTTTGATCTGTCGCCTCCTAGACGACCTTGACTTAGACTTTGGTTGCGTAACAAATGGTTTCTGAAATTTTTGGTCCCTAACTCCCCTATATATGATGAATAATCAATATATTCACTTATACAAAACAATTAGAAAAAAGAAAAGAAAAGAACCCCTTTAACTAAGGATATATAGGAATTTCAAATGGCTGCCATTGTTTCATATCTTTTTGTATTTCTCATGTTGTTCCATGGAACAATGTTTTCCTCAGATAACAATATCCCCATTGTTGAAGCCTCTAGAGGTTTAGCCTATTTCGAAAACTTTACTCCTCCCCCTCCTTCATCTCCTTCTTCGAATTCTACGGTAAATCCACATAATAAGTTTCAATCACCACCGCCAAGCCCCAAAGCCAACGTGCCTAGTATAGATAGTAAATCTAATCGATCCTGATAAGCTTCCATTGCCATGCCCAAAACCACATAGTTAATTACACTTTTTATTTATTTATACTGAAATTTTTGTTTTATTCAAAACTAGTATAGTTTAGGCTTTGTGAGAGAGAAAAACAAGAAATTATATCACCAAGAGTGTACGTTCATATCTTTCTCTTTTTTATTGAAACAATTGTTGTATGCTATAGTGTTGAAATATTAAAATGAGTTTTTTATTCGAGTTCAATTTCAATAGACACAGTTAGAATGGATACAGTTATGTTTGTGGGTGTGGCTAACACCAAAAATTAGTAAAATGAGTTTCAACTTTGTCGTTGATGAAAATTGGAAATGTAATGAATTATAAACCACCTCTTTCTCATGTATTCCTTCCCACCTCAGTGGCTCAATTTTAAAATGTTAAAAGGCATTAAACAAAGCCCAGATTATCTGTATTAATCCATTGCTCACAAAAATAGGCTTATAAAGTTAACCTTGAAGAGTTCTAAAAAGGGATTCTATTCATCAAAAAGCCCATCTCCAACCCAATGCAATAAAGGGCTTCAACTTCAATCCATGAAAGAGAGGAAGTTAAAGAAAGAACTAGCTGCCATTTGATGAAAAAAAAAAAAAAAAAAAAAAAAAAAAAAAAAAAAAACTAAGTCCTATCATCACTTCTCTATTTTTTTTCCAGAGCAGATTTTTATTTTTTGGCTTATTATACTTTTTCACCCTCGAATTTGATGGAAACTGTCTATAAGTTCTCGAACTTTATTTGTAGTCAAATAAATCTTCGAATTTGGCGATTTTGATCAAATCACTCCCTTTCTAACCAGAGATTAACGAAACTATTAGAAGTTCTACATGCATAGACGGTTCAGAGAATCAGAAAATTGAGACATTACAAATTAGAAAAATAGTACGATGAATCAGAAGATGCTTGTGTTGCTTTCTTGGTGCCAAAAAAAAATCAGAAGATGCTTGTGTTGCTTTCTTGGTGCCAAAAAAAAATCAGAAGATGCTTGTGGCAATGAACCTGTGAAGTGGTTGAAACTCAAATCAGCTATCGCACTTTTGGGACAATTTCGAATCTCCGACAAATTGGTGATGGGAAAGGTTTACAAAGTTAACTAATCAATGGAAAGGTTCTAAAACCAATGGGGAATGATACCTAAAATTCCAGCATTTGAGAGATTTGAACCAGCAACGTCCTTTTGGAATCATAGCCAACGAAACCTTGTTTAATTGAAGACTTTTATTAATTTTTTTTTTTTGGTATTTGAGCTTTGTTAAAAATCAAAATTTAGTTACCGCAAATAAGATTTCAACACTCTACTACCAAATTAAATGTGCAATGGCATTTTACTTTTAATTTTGACAGTTCCAAAATAAGCCAATTTGGCGTAGAATAAAGACCAAAAAACATTTTAAGTCTTCCGCTCCCCCTTTTCTTTAGAAACAACTTTAACGCCTTTTTTTCTGTTGAGGTCTAGTTACGTTCTACTATTTTTTCTAGGGAAAAATAACTCAAGTTTTATTCTCACAAGGGAAACTTCGTGCTTAACTACCAAAAAGAAAATAAGAAAACTTCGTGCTTAGCCTGAACAAATTGTTGAATCTCATTTTCAGTCAAATTATGACTTAACACGCCAACAATGGGGACAATCTCTTTTTTGTCTTTTTCTTTTTCTTTCCTATTGAGAAAGGCATTGCCATTGACTATATAGCTAATGCATTGGGTTGGGGGTACGTGTACATTGGGTTGGGGTTAACTGTTATTTATTGAATGCTAGCTAGTATAAATTTGAAAGGGTGCATATTGTCACACACAAATGATTAAGAATTCGTGACAATTAATTGCCAACTATATATGCATATATTTATGGCTTCGAATTCCATGAGCTATATTCTGATCATATTAATTTTTTTGATCCATGGAGCCGTGTTCTCGTCTACTGCTCCCGCCGTCGAAGCCTCGCGCACCGGTTCCGGCAAGAGCTTACCAAAACCGCCGCCAACCCCAACTTCTAATGTCAGGCTTTCTCAGACTCCCGGAGGTTGCACCATAGGAGAAGGATTCAAGTTAATTTGTGATAATGTTAATGCTAAATACAAAAGAAAACCCTGGCCGTCCACCCTCCCCCCCTCCCCTCCCCCTCTCTCTCCTCCAGTCATTTGATTTCTCCCATTTTTTTCTAGTGCTTTGGTTTACCCATCCTCGTACTTGGTTATCACATAAGGAGGAGGAGGAGTTTCCTTTTCAGTTTTATTTCCTTGCAAGTACTCAAATCGGTAGTTTGTTTTTTATCAAGTTTGTTAAGTTTGTTCTGTTGAGTCATTTTGAATTAGTTTTATTTCATAGTTTGAATCTTACAATAGATTTAAGGACTGTCAATCTTTTCCATCAGGATAAGTAGTAAAATTGTGTTACTAATTTTCTTCTTCGTGTCAAGAAAAAGATATGTTTTTCAAATCAGTCACTTTCTATTAATTACTCGCAAAAGCGTTTTGTTTAGAAAAATTAAGTGAAAAACGAGAAAGTGATGGACATGCTATGGAGTTATAACGAGTTTCAAGACGACTCGTTTGGATTCCTCAACCAAATTCATTGACCCAAGATATGGGTTGCACAATTTTACTAAATTATTTACAAGGGAAAGTATGACATTATGCAAAATTATTGTAATATCATTTTTTAATATGTACTTTTGTTTATATAAATGAATGTTTAAACCTAATTAAAATTAATATAGCATCTCCACCCATATTAGAGTAGTTGGTGTTAAGGGATTCACATGTGAGGAAACATCCCACATCATGTAGAGATAGGTTGTTAGAGTAGTTTATATACATGAAGGATCCAAGAAACCATTAGTCTAAGCATTTGGGTTCAGATTGGTGTCCGACATGCATATGGGCTGTTCGGTGGGCCTTGCTGAAGTGGACAAGGCCCGGTTTCTCTCCCAACAAGTGGTATCAGGGCTCGGTTAGACTCGATCGGTGAGGCCCATGAGCACAACAAGTGGTATTGGAGCTCGGTTAGACTCGATCGGTGAGGCCCATGAGCACGGTGAACCTGGTGTGACCATCCAGAGGTATGCAATTGGGGTTAAGTCTTGGATGACCGGTAATTGGCTTAAAACTTGATGGGTTGGGCCGCACGGGGGAGAGATAAGGACTCACAAGTGAATCGAGGGAGATTGTTAAGGGATTCACATGTGAGGAATCTCACATCATGAAGAGATGGGTTGTTAGAGTTGCTTATATAGTTATATACATCTATATGGGCTGCTCGGTGGGTCTTACTGAAGTAGACAATGCCCGGTTTCTCTCCCAATAGATCAAGTTTGTACGTAAGTACTACTCTCTCTGTTTCTATTTACAAGTCACAACCCTTTGTTCCTTTTTATTTGTCATCTTATACTATCAAGAAAGCATTAATTACATATTTTCCAAATCTACCCTTCTTTAATTAAAGAAAAAGAATGAGTATGTGGGTATAGGTGAATATTTAATTAGGGTGTGTTTTGATCAAAATAAAAAATTAGGGTGCAAAGTGGCATTTAAGTCAATATTTAATTAAGGGTGTTATGGAAAACTAGACTAAAATATGCATAAAATTTACAAACTAACTAGCTTTTAACTATTTTTCTTAGTTGAAGATTTCTGTTATCTATGACTTATATTAAGGAATAGAGAAAGTAGAATTTTCTATTAATGACAGAGAAATAGGTGGACAGAAACTTCCTCCATCATTCAGCAGTTGTTAATTACTACTCACTTTGCAAGCGACCTTGACTTGGACTTTTTTTTTTTTTTGGAAAAAACTTAGACATTGATTGCTTAACAAATGGTTTATGAAACTATTTTTTCAAGTCAATTCAACGGTTTTAAGTGAAACTAGACATTTTGAGAGAGAAATTGAAATAATCAGTGGACACCTAGTAGGTAATAGCCGTTAGATTGGCTTGAAAAATTCAATTGAGTGGAAAGCAGTGGCGGAGGGAAAGGGGGGGCAGCAGGGGCCATGGCCCCCCCTCCCCCCAATGAATGTTCCTTAAGTTGTTTGATTTGATCAACAAAAAATGGCATTATTATACTTTGGCCCCCCCTAATTTTTTTCTTTTCCAAGTTAGCCCCATGGTATTATTTATAAGTTACCTCTCTCTCATATTAACATCATTCAAAATTTCTTTAATTTCTCCCAATCTTTTTTAAAGATTAATTATTTATTCATTATATTTTTTTCTACCTTAATTATTTCATAGTATTGCTGCCTAATAAAGTTGATGTTGATTCATGACATAAAAAAATTTTTTTACATTATATATTAGTACATATTCTCATATACTATTTGTATTTTAACATTAATTGATATATATATACATACATATATATATATATGGATATATATAGTTAGATATCGGTTTATATATATATATATATACTATATAGTTGGCCCCCCCAAGAAAAATTTCTGGTTCCACCCCTGGTGGAAAGGATCCTCACTCTATAAAATTTTGGTACCTATATAGGGCAATCTTTTACTTACACTCATCGTGTCCATTCCTTTAATTTAAAAAGGAAAAAAATTAGAAAGAAATAAATTGAAGTAGCTAGAAATCGAATCTTAACCACCAAAATAAAGGGTTCTGAACTCAGCTAACATTATGTCCATTTCTATACTCACATTTCTTATTAATTAATTTATTTCTTTTTTGATAAATAAACTAATAAAAGCATGCATTAAAAGTTAAGAAATACTAGTTCGAAATATACAACTTGACCCACTCATCGAGGTGCAAAAGGTCGTTTAAGAATTCCGGAGCCTCATTACAAATGAACAAGCTCTCTAAAACTATTACAAAAAGTCTTGCTTCCCATCTTAGCAACAGCATCTGCGCATATGTTTTCTTCACATAACACATGCTTATTCTTCTTACTCTCAAATTCATTGAGTAAACTCCTGCAATATCAAGGAAAAAGAGAGAAAACATTAGAGTAGCGGGTGGGGTTAGTAATAGCACAAATAACAGCAGTGCTATATATCCAACTCAATTTCAATGCTATCAATGTGAAGTTGCTTAGCTAAAAGGAGTCCATCACGTAAAGCCCAACACTCAGCAATAAAGTTTGTTCCAACTCCTATATTCCTATAGCAACCAGCAATCCATTTTCCTTCAGAAACCCTAATAATAGCCCCCGCCCTTGCTTGGCCTGGATTTCCAATTGATGAGCCATCAGTGTTGAGTTTGTACCACCCTATCTCAGGCTTATTCCATTTGAAAGGTATAAAATTTGAAGAGCAAACCCTTGACACTTTACCATTAATTGCAAAGAATTCAACAGCGCAGCGCACTTTCGTTATGGCATTTTTATCTGTTTGTAATTAAGCGGGGTGTAGTAAACATTTTTAAGTGTACAAATAATATTTCTAGAGCTTCATAACAACACTTCAAACCAGCAGCCTTGTTTATTGGGGCAGTTTCTAATTTATAAAATTATCATGACTGTATGACAAGTCTCTAGTTTGCTATATATGGATTAATATATTGTTTCTATTTTAGGTTATTTTATATTTTTTTAGTATATTTTATCTTAATGGCTACCTTGTATTATTTTGAGAGAAGAGTTTTACATTTAATTAATTCTTCTTAATTGAATAGAGTTTCAACTTTCAACTTTCTAGTTCATGAAAATTGGAGAATTTATGTACCATTTGACATCTCCTTTTCCATGTATGCCTTCCCACTTCAATTTTACTATAACAAATTATTAACAATGATGGTTGGATGGAGACCCACCACCATAGCTCAAAGGCCTAGAACAAAGCCCAATTATCTATATAACCCATTGCTCACATTTTAGCCCAATGATGGTATTATCATATCATCATAATTTCAACTGTATGAAAATTGGAAATGTAATGTATCATCTGAGAAATAAAAATCATCTCCCCCCATTTTCTGTCCCCCATAGTCCCTCATCTACTAAATAATGACACGTGTCTCTTTTTAATTTTTAATATTATTCTTTGTTTGCCTAGTTAAATTATATTTTATATTTTCATTCTAAAACCCTATGAGGAATGTATTAAAATTTAGGACTAACCCTAATATTCGATAATTTATTTTTAATTTGGGGCTAAACCTGGTGATTAAGTGGGATTTTTATTTTATTTTCTTTCATTAATGTTATTTGATAAAACTTGAAACAAACAAGGTATACTATAAGGGACACGTATCATAATTTGGTGAATGGGGACAAGGGGGGACAGAAAATGGGAGGAGAGGATTTCTATCCTTCTCTTTCTCATGTATTCCTTCCCAATTTCAATTAAAAAGCTAATCTGGCCAAAAAAATTATAAAACTAATAATGGTTGGAGATGGTAAAAGTACAGAAATAGTCCTTGTACTTACACGTTTTGTCCATTTTGGTCCCTGTACTTAAAACCGCTCCATTTTAATCCCTCTACTTACACGAGTGTGCAACGGGAGGACAAAATCTAACGGGCCGTTTGTTTGCCGTCAAAATTGCTGACATGGCATTGACTGGTCCCATTTTGACCAATTGTTAGTGCCACGTGGATTTTTTAAAAATTTTAATCGTTTTTTTGTTTTTTATATTTATCAAATAATTATAAAAATTGATGGCAAAAATAATTATAAAATTTTAGGGGGAAAAAATTAAATCATTTACATTAATGGATACCACAAACACCAAAATCACCTTCTCTCTCTTTAATAAAAGATCAAACTTCCTGGTCTTGCTCCAAATTCCAAAACACAGTCACCCTAAAGCACAAAACCAAAAAGCAGAGCAAAAACAAAATCAAAATCCAAATAAAAACAGTGGTTACGTAAACCCTCTTAACCTTTCATTTATTTTGACTACTTTGACTTTATGGTACATATTTACTCATGATGATTGTTTCTTGTTGCAATAATATTGCAGAATGACAACACTTTTTTTTTGGCCAAAGAATGACAACACTTTTATCAATTCTTTGGGGATCAAGTTGTCAAAGTCACTTCTTTCCAGGTGGGCATTGCTTTTGCCCGTTCCTTTGCATTCTTGGGTTGAATTTTTAGACTGTTTTAGATTTCGTAAGCTTGAAGTGAGGTTGGGTTTGTTTGTTTTGCAGTCCGAGGGGCTTCGACCTGTGATGCCCCTGTTACCATAACCACCTTGCCGCTGGCCTACGGCTCCAATTGCTACCCCGCCATTGCCAAATTTCAGAAGCTTGTGAAGGCAAAAATTAAAATTGGGAAAGGTAAGGGTATAGGTAACCACTGCTTCTCTAAAGCCATAGCCATAACTAACCTTGAACAAGCTAAACCCAACAGTGTAAAGATAATGGCCGGAGCTAAGATCGCCGGTGAAGTATTAGGCGACGGCTAGGTTTCCTTGGCTGAGACTGAGAGGAGACTTGGCCTGAAGGGGAAGAAGGTTGAACAAAAAAGAAAGGAAAAAAATAGAGATGAAGAAGAAAAATATGAGTTTGAGAAAATCAGAAAATTCTGTTTTTTTTTTCTTTGAAAAGTGCATTAGCCTTCCTAATTTTTTTGTTGTTGAGAGTTTTTTTGTTTGCGTTGTTTGTTCTTGGAATTCAAAGATGTTCATGTGGTGTTCTTAAAAAAAAAGCTATTTGATCCTTTTGGATTTTAAATTTATGAAAATGTTGTGTTTTTGGAGTGAGAATGAGGATAATTTGATTAAATTAATTATTATATACATTTTTTAATTTTTAATTATTTAATAAATATAAAAACAATAATAGATTTAAAAAAATTTTGTCATTTTTTATTTTGAAAAAATCCACATGGTGCCTGCTAATTCGTTAGAGTGGGACCTACTAGTGCCATGTCAGCACATTTAACAGCAAACAGACGGTCGGTTAGATTTTGTCCTTCTGTTGCACACTCATGTAAGTAGAGGGACCAAAATGGAGCGGTTTTAAGTACAGGGACCAAAATGGACAAAACGTGTAAGTACAGGGACCATTCCCGTACTTTTACCGGTTGGAGATATTACCAAAAAAAATAATGGTTGGAGACCCAAGATATTAAAGTTAAAGCATTAAACAAAGCTCAATTATCTATATAACCAGTCCAATGCTCACAATTTAGCTGAAATCCATAAGAAAAATGGGTTTAAAAGTTAACCATGAGGAGAGTTTTGAAAAGATGTTTCATTCTTCCAAAAGCCCATTACCAACCATTATTGACCAAAAAAAACTTCAATCCATTAAAGAAAGGAAATATAAAAGAAAGAATAGTCATAGGCTCATAGCCCCCATCATTTTCTCCAATTTTTTTCTTTCTTTTGGCCTAATGTAGCAGATTTTGATTTCTGGTTGCAAAATGCTTTCAATCACATGCTTTTCATTTTTCACCATGTTTTTATGCCTTTTTGCATGTCCATATTTATCCACCTTAAGTTTTGCTAAAGCTGCCTTTTGAAATTTTGATATCTCAGTCAAAAACTCAAAAGTGCAGCATTTATGGGGTCTTCTTTTTTTCACAAGTCCCCTGTGATTCTCTGTGAATAGGAGGAAATTCAACTTGACCAAATCATTGCTGAATCCATATGCTAATTTTAATAGCCACATGAAAAAAATTTTGACCATGAAGATTTATTAGTTAAAGCTGAATGATGATCTAGTATGAGAAGTTGAAAGAATAAAAATCAGTAATCACAAAAATACCTTAAAATCTCTGCAACTCGTGAAATTAAGTAACAAAAAAATTATCATAAGTAGCTAACAGAAAAAGATTGATACTCCCTCTGTTCCTTTTTAATTGTCCCTCATTTATCAAATAACTTCAATTTTGACCATCTTTTAAAAAAAATATGTTTCTCATTACTCAATTTAAAGGAAAAATAAATAAATCTTCCTGTTTGTTGAAACTTGAAACAGCTGAGAACTTCATTATTCAAAATGAGCAATTAATGAAATCTGGTACAGCTAGAACAAGTTGCTAGAAACAGAGTAAAAAACAACGTCAAAGAAGAACAGAAGACAAAAAATAATAATAATAATAATAATCAAGACTGTCAGACAATCACAAAATTGCATGTCTGGAAAACTTAAGTACTTGGCTTGAATTATGTTTGGGTTAAAAATTGAAATTTTTTATGTTTGAATCAGAATTTTCTCATTGATTTCTTCAGAACCATGACTTTCATCTTATTGCTATGATATCCAGAGGAAAAAAAATTCAAAGCATATTAATTGAGTGAGTGGTCACCATTTCCATATTATTGTTGATTTGCTATAAAACAGCTAAACAGATTGAAAATGATATATATGATCAATGTTCTGATTTAAATGTTTTATCTAAAGACAAATCAAATCAAATCAAATACAGAAAAAATACATGAAGTGGAGTCACAATTTGCTTTAAATTTCAATGATCCAATAACTGATTCAGACAATATTATTGTCACAATCAAAGTTCCATCTTAATGGAACATGATAAAGAAACTAAAAATTATTGTCCCACTTGCCCAAGTTGACATAAAAAATTCTATGTCCCACCAAAAACTTTAATACCCTTAATCTATATCTTCAGCATTTACAAAAAAAAAAAAAAGTCTTCTCCTTCAATATATATCTAAACAGTAATTAAGGAGATGAAGAAAAAAAATTAAAAAAAAAAAGACAAAAAATAATTAATTAATGGAAAATTTGTAAACTTTTTTTTTTACCAAAGGGTAGAACTAGAAGAAGATTCAGATATGCTAAGGAGTTCTTCCAAGTAATCAGTTCCTAAATCTTCCAACACCACCACATTTTCCATTCTGATAATTTCTTTCTCTTTCTTGACTTTCTTCATCATCTTCATCCCTCTTTTACTTTTCAAGGAATGTCTTTTCTTCATTGTCAAAACAGGGGAAAACCCTTCTTGAAACCCATAGTTCATTTCTTGAAGTGATTCATAGACTTTTTCCATGGGGAAATTGAGAATAGCCATGGAACCTCGCATTGCCAATGCTGCTTGATCATAAGCCAAAGCTGCTGCTTCGGCAGTATCAAAAGTTCCAAGCCAAACCCTAACTCCATTCCTTGTTGAATCCCTTATTTCTGCTGCAAATTTCCCCCATGGCCTTCTTCTTACTCCTCTGTAAGAAATATTATTATTATTATTTTCCCTGGCAGATTCCTCTTCACTACTGTTAGATTCCGAACTTACTTCATGTTCATCTGATCTTGCCGGAGCCTGGTTTAAAACTCCCAAAAGAAGCATTTCTTCGGAATCATTTTCATTGAAAGGAAGTTGCAGGGGTTGGTTATTATTATTATAAGGGTAATTGAATGGGTCTAGTGACAAATTTTCTTGGGAAACATAGGAATTAGAATTAGATGATTGATCAGGAGAGAATTGAGAGTATGGGTATTGAAAATATGAAGAATCCATGTTTGTATCAAGAAAATTGAGTGAAAAAACCAAAGTTTTTCAGGCTTGAGAATGAATATTTTGAATATGTTCTTATAATTGATTGTGCTGTTTTTTGAATGTGGAATTTGGGTCTTTGGTCATAGGAGAAACATTTCGAAACTTGGGAGATATATATAGGCAAAGGGAAGGAGGGAAAGATTAAAAAAAAAAAGAACTTGTTTAGAAGAATGAAAAGGATGGAAAAGTGGTAAAATTACATGAATACAAAAGGGGGGTATAACATAATTTTTTTCCATTTCAAACAAAATTATTGGGTCGTTAATTGGACCCACGAATGGGGTAGTTACACGTGAGTCAAAGGAACAGATGGGCCATGGCGGCGAGGTCAGACCAAAATTTTCAATACTTAAAATTTGCTTGCGTCAGCTTGATGATTTCATCAAGTATCTAATTAGAGGAGAAAGCTTTGCCCACTTGGCACTAGCAGCTAGCAGCAGGACATTTTGGCTGATGCAGTGGTACCAAAATCTAATGAGTGCCTCTAGTTTCAGTGTTACTTAATTAGAAGTACTTGTGTTGTAATAATAGAAGCAACTAACTTTGGTAGATACAGAAATTGTATCTGTATGTTGAACATCTGAATATAAATAATGTCAAATCAAATTCATATGATGAAGAATTTTTATGGGTTTCTTTGGGTATTTTATTGCCAATCATGTGAATGAATTTTGGGTAGTTATTTGTTTTTACCATAGCCTTTTTTACCATACCCTTGAAAACCTTTGGTGGGAATATATGTCACTTTTTGAGCTTTTTCTTGCATTACTCAAATTAGCTGTAAAATTATACAACTGGTTCTCTTACATCAGATAAAGTAATTACTTCATTTATCCTAAAATAACTGACTGCTTTTATGATGAATGTAATCTCATTTGAAACCAAATTCATTTCAAAATTATACATTTGAGATAGATGAAGTACTTTATTTCATTGCTAACAATGACATTAAATGTTTTTTTTTCTCACCGACAGAAAAGTAGGAGGTTATCAAAAGAACTCTTAACATAAAGAGTTTGAATGATCGATATCATGTTCTATAAGCGAATCATACATTCATCATTGAGTCATAATTTCATTTATAAGATGTAATTGAGCCCTTTCTCTATTGAAATAAAATAGGCTTTCTTAATTTGCATAAACAGACCAAGGGCTTGGAAGATTAGCAACTTTTATTGGTCTCAAACATATATAGTAGGAGTATAATATTTGACGGGAGATTGCATGTTTTATCCATGGGCATCTACGGATATATTACCTTTATAATAATACCCCATGATTGAAATTTGAAAAGATTATATGTATTTCTCACTTTCTTCCAAAAAAGCAAGTTAATTTATTGGTTTTTATCCTTTTGCTCCACTATATTGCACGAGTGGGGGTGATTTAGACAGTCATACACACACACTAAAAAAAAAAAAAAAAGGAAAGTGGTCCTAAACAAGAAAAATTTTCTTTGGTCAAAATCCATTTCCATTCAACATTTTTGCTAGCTTTTGTCTTCAAGTGAGAAGAGGACATTTATGGAATTTTGTAATCACATCTTATCATCTCCTCACCAAATTTATTAAAGAACTAATTAATATTGAGAATTATGCCACGCCCTTGTCTTCTTTCTTCATTTCCCTCTTCTAATTAAGCTTAATTTCTTGCTTTGAAACACATTTTTTCAATCAAATTACATCCAAGTTTGGTAAAATTTCCTAACCATGGCAATAACCCAATTGTCCACATTCATGTTCCCAAGTTAAAACAAGTGGACAAGATATCAATTATGGAGTAGTGTAAAAGGATACATACATCAAATAAATAATGAAGTTTTTGCCTATAGAGCTATATATTTCAAGGTTTGATTGTTTCAACAAAAGTTTTAAGTTTACTAAAGAGGGGGAAAAAAAGAAATGCTAAGGGAGAGAGAGAAAAAAAAAAACAAGTTTTATTCTACGGAATGGCCCATTTCTCTTCAAAAATTTGGGAATGTGCATGAACCTCAAAGATTTACATTGAAAATGAATTTGAATATTGTCAAATTAATATTTGGGGAGGTTATTGTCAAAAATCGACCCTAGCTAGCTCCCATAATTAGCCGAAATGATCCATACAAAATTATTTAATTACGAAAACTGACAGATTGTTGCTTAACATAGTAGTAGCACCACCAAGTTGGGCTTCGTTGTGACATGGATTTCCTAGGCGGCGCGGTCAAAGATGCTAGCCAATTTATTTATTATAATCATCCAATTTTTTTCAGTTAATTTGGACGTAAAATTAATACTTATTGGTTCTCAAATTTAATTTTCATTGCACAAGTGACCAAAACTTTGAATGTCATTTGTCGGTATCTATACTCTTTTATTCAACATAAACAAGAACAATTATTAATTTATTTATTTTATTATACGTATAAATGTATATGTATGTTTTTTTTTCTTTTTTTCAATCAGTATGATACTATGATGGGTTAAAATTTTGACGAGACTGATCTGACATGTTATAATTTTTCAACGAAACGAAAACAGCTAGATTACACTTTAAATTTTAACGAATCAATTTATTTCAAACATTTATATTGACAATTAATATGATATATATATAATATGATATATATTATTATATAATAATAATAATAATAATAATAATATATTAATATAAAGTCGAAAATATCAAGCCGTGGCGAATATAGTATACATATATATATACGATTCATCATTATTGAAGAAGAAAAAAAAGCAACAGTAGAAAATTGTAGTAGTGTATAAATGATTCAATCTATGGATAATATTGAAATAAATGCATGTAAAATGTTGACTATTGAATTTTAGAATCAAAACTTTAATCAAAATAATTACTAATTTCTTAAATGGTTAAACTAATTGCTACTATTAGGGGTGAACATTAGGCGGGTCAAACTGCCAGCGGTCTTTTGCGGTTAAGTCAAATCGTGGTTTAGGTGATTCGGCGGTTTGAACCGCTAAAGATAGAAGAAGTAAATGGTCGAGGTCGGGTTTGGGAATTTCAAAATCGTAACCGACCTGAACCGATCACTTAGTAATATTAGATATATATATAATTATATATATAATTATTAAACGGTCTAAACCGCCTAAACCGTATAACCGATCACATAACCGCCTAAATCGCATAGGCAGTTTCAAGAATTAAATGGTCGGTTGACGGTTCAAAAAATTGACCCTCATTTATAGTCGGTTTTGAGAACCACAAAACCGAACTCAACAGACCGTTGCTCACCCCTAACTACTAATTTCAAAGTTAATTACTAGTATCCGATATGTTCAGAATGCAAAATAGTTTTGAAGCTCCAATTCGGATTTTAACATAAATAATTACTAATTTCTTAAATACTGGGGTTAAACTAATTGCTACTAATCTTCAAAACTTTTTCCTCAGTCTCTAATTAGATGTCCACTCTTGGTCAACTCAGGGGTGGATCTTCTTTATGGTTTGCGGGGGCCTTGGCCCCCCCCAAAATTGTTAAATTTGCTTTATGATCCCCACACATTTGTATACATTTCTATATAAATATATTGAAATTCTTAAATTGGCCCCCTAAAATGATTTTATTTGAATTGGCCCCCCAATGCCACTTGTCAAGATCCGCCCCTGGGTCAACTAACACTAAACTTTGACCATTGTTTATAAAAAAAAATATGTAAAATTTAATTTTAAAAAAATGTGCTAAAAAGTTTGTAATTTAAAGTTTATAAGTGTTATTTTTAAAAATTATTTTGATTTACATATTTTTTATAAACAATGGTCAAAGTTTAACTTTCTTGACCAAGAGTGGATATGTAATTGGGGACGGAGGGAGTAATTACTATCCGATATGTTCAGAAAATATTTTGAAGCTCAAATTAGGATTTTAACTATGAATATATTCAAGTATATGATGGAGTATGGTGAGTGAATGAGTTTTAGGGTCATATGTTTCCAAAAGCTGGTCAATAAATTAATTTTATATATAATATAGTCGAGGCATTAAATAAAGTGGGGAATTTTTTTTATAATAAAATAATAGGAAGAGATGTGATGATTGGGCAGTCATGGCCTTGAGTTTGGTCAATCAAACACTTTGGCGATTTCAATAATATAAAACATCCCGAAAATGTTTGAAAGTCTTCGGAAGTCGGAAGTTCTCAAAAATAATTTGGTCAAAAGTTTCTTAGGGAAAGGGAGTGTGATGTAAGAGCTTAATTGGAAGCTCAAGTACATATATATGATTATGATTAATTACCTTTGATCGAGGATTTGATATTCAAACATTCTCCGAATTACTCCTAACATATCGATCCATTGTTACAAAAAAAAAAATGAACTCTGAATAATTCTAATTCAACAATCATGAAATTACTTGAGCTAATTAATCATCACAAATTTTCAATTAAAGTCAAATTTATGAAGAAACCAAATATAAAATTAATTTGACACATTCTTTCCATCTCTATTCATCAGTGCAAATTAACCTTACATCATCATTGTTTTGTGATCATAACAATTCTTAAGAAATGGAGTTTATGGGATAAGTCAATTTGCAAGTGCTTTGTTTAAATTGTTGTATTGTTATTTAATTAGTAGAGCTTATCACACAGAAAAGGTTATTATTTATTTTCTTTTTCACAAATCATCGATAAGTTAATTATTATATTGAGTTTTGACTAATCTGAAGACGAACTATGTCGGATATTAAATTGGGTTATGACTTTTTTTCTTTTTTTTTAATCTTGAAGATGTTTGCAAAGATGACATTAAAGTGAATAAACCATAAAACATGTCTTGCAACTGTCATGATGAGTGGGATGAAGCAGATAAGGCATCATAAATTGTCTTTTATTCATAGAAGAGGACAATT
The DNA here is from genome assembly GCA_001974805.1 of Corchorus capsularis. NCBI lineage: Eukaryota > Viridiplantae > Streptophyta > Magnoliopsida > Malvales > Malvaceae > Corchorus > Corchorus capsularis. The sequence goes on from AWWV01011494.1 coordinate 27,399, forward strand.
AATTGTTATTACAGCTTTCTATTCTTTTTTTTTTTGGCTGTCTTCCTTGACTAGATTTCCAATTATCTTGGGGTTTCAATACCGACATCTCTGGCCAAAGAAAATACAAGTGTTTATAAGGTCAAGAAATTAGTAAATACGGAAGAAAAGGGCCGGCAACCTAAAATCCCAACGAAGACTGCTTCAACTGACTGATTCTGCTATGTCTTCCATGTTATATGGAGTATATCTATTCATCAACTGAAAGAAAGCTGTAACATCCAGAAAATTATGATCAAAACATAACAATGTTTGAATCTTTTATTTATATAATAATATATATTATTATAGAGATTAATTCAAAGTAGAAGGGGGAAAATTATTATACATAAAACATAACTTCCAACAAGAATTCATGACCCAATTAAATGCAGAATCTGGAAATTAGTCATTCAAAAAATGGAAAATATTTTTTAAAAGCCAAAAGGAATTGTGAATTGGAATTGGAAATTTGGAATGAACAGAGAGTCCATCATACATCATCAATTGAAAAAAATTAAGTACTAGTAGAACTTATAGAATTTGAGAAGCATTGGATGTTTTTGATTGGTTTGACGGTAAGATGAAAATGCAGAAAGAAAGAATATGACTATGAAATTCATGATTTTGCTTATTAGCTAGGCAATAGACATTCAATTATTCAAATAAAAAAAAACCATTAATTGTCAGCAAAATCAAGGCCACATGTTTTAACAAGCTTCACCACGAATAAGTTCTTTCAAAACAACTTAATTAATCTTTTAAAAAATTTGTATAGCCAAAAAAAAACTTAAAAAAAATTTGAAGTACAGAAGTAGAGGTATTCATGAGTCGGATTGGACTTGTTTTGCATTTAAATTTTTTTCCCCATCAAAAGCCCGTTTTCGGCTTTTCACCCCACTAATATTATTCATATTTCTCAAATTTATTATTAATATATAATATATATACTATTATTATATTACTAACATTTTAATCTATTTTATAATTAAATTTAATTAAAATCAAAATTTTAATCATATATTGTATTATAATGGACTTTGGGCCATCAAAAGTTCATACCATTTAGACAGATTGCCATTCTCTGAACAGGTTTATATATTACTATGTAGTAGGAAGTATATATAATTCAAATTACAACCTTGTTGAAACTACTATAATAATTGTTGTTGGGTGCTGTAAAATCTATTTAGAACCTTGATTTAACAAGCTTTGTTGTACATTTTTGGGTAAATTCCTCCTTTTAGTTCCAAATCCATCTAGAAAGTCTATAAGAAGTTCAAATATGTCATAGTTGATCTTTATGCTTTGAGTAATACTTGGAAAACTTTATTATGAAATAAGAATTAGATAAATCTAAACCAAACCCAAAGTTATCGTATACACAAAAGAAATGATAAACATGGAAAGAACAAAAAATGGGCACTTATGCAGCAAAAGTCACAAACACTGAATTAATATATCTAAAATTAATGTCATTTTCTTTCAGGACAAAAGCTATGTGCCAAAATAAATGTAACAACTTAGACAACCTTATGTCCTTATCTTAAATTTATTTTGAATCCTTCCAACCAATTAGACAGATGTAGGAAATAATCATTGAATTATATATATTCAGCATTGGCAGCACCTTCCTTTCAAAGTGAGAAAAGATCGCGCTGCCCCTTTCTTGTCTTTAGTTCTATATTATGTATAACTACATCAAAAATCAAAACCCTTGCACCCGACATTTGACTCAATGATTCTCTGTATGACTCAATGATTCTCTGTATGATCGCATTTTTTCTTCCTTCAAGTTGTCTCTGTGCAAGAAAAATCTAGTTCATTTTCTTCCTTAATTGAAATAAGTAAAATAAATTAAATAACTGAACTGATAAGGATGAGATGAGATATTGATCAGTGAGATATTTTAGATTCGAAACTTCTCTAATGTAAACAAAATTGATCTTTTATTTTCAACTATCTTTTTTATTGAGCAGGGAAAAGAACACAACACAAAATTTACTACCAAAATCTAAATGGCCGCTACTCTTTTTGAATTCAAATCACTAGAAAATTCAAGTATATATACAAAGAAGAATGAAATATTTCATATGCAATGTTCATATATATAGTGTGTATTTAGACAACAAAATATTGGAAATTCAATTCTATGTATGTAATATTGACTAAAATTCCCCATATAACACAACTTTGATCATTGAATCATCTCTCAAAGATTTACATATTCAAAGATACATTATCCAACATAAAAAATGGTCCTTCTTTGCCAATCTAACGGACAAGAACCCATGGAAAAGAAAAACAGAAAATAGAAAAGATCAAAAAGAGAAAATCTAAGGGATTGCACAAGTTGCACTAAACAATTTTTTTATTTTTTACCAGTAAGGAGAACTTACACTACTCTCAGATATACTTAGAAGTTCTTCCAAGTAATCAGCTCCTAAATCCTCAAACACCAAAATATTTTCAACCCCATTTTCCTTGGTCTCTTTCTTGATCTTCTTGTTCCCTGGTGATCTTTTGCTCTTCATGGAATACCTTTTCTTCATTGTCAAAACAGGAGAACATCCTTCTTCAAACCCATAGTTCATTTCTTGAAGTGATTGATAAACTTTATCCATGGGGAAATTGAGTACAGCCATTGGACCTCTCATGGCCAATGCAGCTTGATCATAGGCCAAAGCTGCAGCCTCGGCAGTGTCAAAAGTTCCAAGCCAAACTCTAACTCCATTCCTTGTAGAATCCCGTATTTCAGCTGCATATTTCCCCCATGGTCTCTTCCTTACTCCTCTGTAAGAAATCTCTTTCGCGGTAGTCTCCGAATTCGAATTCACTTCATTGTTGTTATTATCATCTCTAAAGCTATTAACGGATGTGGTATCAAAGGAATTCTCAGGGGCTGCTTGGTTTAGAACTCCCAAGAGAAGCATTTCTTGGGAATCATTTTCATTGAAAGGAAGTGCTTGGTTATTATGGGGATAATTGAATGAGTCTATTGATGACAAGTTCTCTTGAGAGACATAGGAAGAATAAGAGGAAGATTGATCAGGAGAGAATTGGAGATTTGGGTAGTGAAAGAAAGAAGAATCCATGTTAAGTAAGGAAAATGATTTCTTCTTGTTGTTTTGGAAGGAAGTTGAATGCTTAAGAAATGAAATTTGAAGCTTAGGGTTATTTATAGTGAGGAAGGTAGGAGGGAAAAAGGCTTGCATGACTCGAAATTTAATCTAAATTGTGGGGTTAATTAGAGAATAATTAAGGGAGAATTAATTAGTAGTATAAGAAAGGGATGAAAAGAGGGTAAAATGAGATGAACAAATAATAAGGCGTCAAACATCATTATTGGGTCGTTAATGGAACCTACAATGGACGTTGATGCACGTGAGTCAAAGTGGGACTACTCTCACTACTTTGTAGGGCATGCCATGGCGGCCATGTCAGATTAAAATTTTTGTATGACATCACTTTGATGATTTCACCTTTTATATGCCTTTACCTGATATATACATATAATTAGCTTAATTACATATATTTAATTTTTTCGTACCCATCCGCTATCCAGAACTTTACTCCGATTAATTTGAATCTGACCCGTGTCACCATGATTTGGTTGGATGAGTTTACTAAGGGGCAGCTGCATGCGTACGCAAGGACTCCAACCTGAGACCTCTTATAAGCTGGAACAAGCCGCTTACCACTTGATTCAAACCTTTGTTGGTTACATGGCTAACTGCTCAAATAAGGGCCTAACGTTTGCCAAAATGCTCAAATAAGAACCCGATCTTTTAATTTGGCCAAATAAGGGCCTAACGTTATTGAAAATGCTCAAATAAGGGTCTAATCTTTTAATTTGGCCAGATAAGAGTCTAACGTTATTGAAAATGCTCAAATAAGGGTCTAACGTTATCAAAAATGCTCAAATAAGGGTCTAATGTTAGTTTGGATTGCGCGTAAGACATGCCCTTATTTGAGCATTTTGGCAACCGTTAGGCCCTTATTTGGCCAAATTCAAAGATGGGGCCCTTATTTGAGCATTTTGGCAAACGTTAGGCCCTTATTTGGCCAAATTAAAGGATCAGACCCTTATTTAAGTATTTTATCAAACATTAGACCCTTATTTAAGCAATTAGCTTGATTATACTTGATTACTTTTTATTACTTGTTTGGTCAAGGAATGAGTTTAATGCCCTTTTATTTGAAAAACAAAAACATATGGGAGGAGAGCTTTCCATATATGGGTACGGCATAACTCGACTCCATACTAATTAGACCAATATAATTTCATATACAAAGGTACTTTATAGTAATAGAAAATTTAATTACTTCTATTAGTTTTCTTTGGCAATAAATTACTTCTATTATTTTGATAACATAAATTGATGGGTTATAACAAAAAATATAAATTGATGCGTATATACATTTTTTTTTGGCCAAAGATGGGTATATACATGAGAACCATAATTTCATTAATTCTTTTTTTTAAGATCATTTTTTTATTGATTAAAGAAAATATAGGAAGCAGTTTGGGAAGGATTATCACACAACATTATGGAAAACCCAAAAGATTTTTTTTTTTGAAAAAAAAAAGTAATTCTCATTCTAGAAACATAGGCCTTAATTAAATTATTACAAGCCATAGAATTACGAATATGATAACTCTACACCGCCTAGCTAATTATCAAGATTCCGTTTCAGCTATAGCTCTTCAAAAACTAGACAATTATTTCTTCTTGCTTTTAAATAACATAACACAAGTTAATTTGACGGGATGGTTATTCCGATTTATCACATTGAAGAGTCGTGTGAGGAGGATCGATCCTTACCATCTAGAAGTAATGAGAATGGCGAAAGCATATCCTTAATCGCAGCAGTCTCTCGGTATTCAAGATCATATTGAGTCTTAAATATTTTGGATTATTCATAATTGCATTGAATGGATGAGACACGTCATATTCTAAATAGAGATAAACTCTCACAGGTTATCTCATCCTCTATACAAAAAAAAAAAAAAAAAAGGAGTTTATTAGAAGTAAGGAGAAGTTATTCTATCTTTGAGATCGGAACAAACTGTCAACCTTATTTCATCCCGCATTTGACCTGTTGATAGAGTGTTAAACTCTTAGTTCTAAGTAGATAAGTTTCAATCCTCTCGTAGCAGAAAGAAAGAGAAAAAAAAAACCGTCAACCTTATTAGAATTTACTAACTTTTCTTTATGAAGTGTTTCGGACTTAAGTTTACCTACCAAATAGGACTCGCCGGGGGCGGAAGGAGGGGGAACGAGCAGCAGGGGCTATGGCCTATGGCCCCCCTCCCCCTCATGAAACTTTAGTTATAGCCTTCTAAAAGTGGTAAAATTTCCATCCGGCCCCTCCATTTTTTTTTATTTACTATCTCTTGATAAAATTGATAAGTTAGTTATTTTTATATTTTTTTTGAGGGAATAGTTATTTTTATATTTAAATCATTAAGTTTTCGTTAATTTCTTTCATTCTATTTAAAGATTAATTATTTACTTATTGTAGTCATTTCTCGAGTCTTGTGAAAGGAGAAAAGCATTGTTGGGAGAACTTTAGCCCCAAAATGAGTCAACCCGACTCGAACAAGATTAACTTGTAAATATACAAAAAAAAAAAGTATTGTTTCCCATCGAATTAATGTTGATTCAATAACATCAAAATTCTTTGTTTAAACTTTAAAGCATACATATATATATATATATATATAATATATCCTGTTATATGCTATTTGCACCTTAATATTAATTCATAATATATACGGGACATATATAGTTAGATGTTGCTTTATTGAAATATAATGTGTATATATATAAATTGGTCGACCCCCTACAAAAACATTTAGGTAAATACTATTTACCTCAAATCCAAATGTTTTCAACCCCTCAATTAGTAGATAAGCAAGTTATAATTAGTAATAGTGAATCTCCTATGTATTTATTTCATAAAGCTGGTCAAAAAATGAGTATATAATATAATAGGGCTATAAAGTGGGTGATGTCTTCTTGTGAATAAAATAACAAAGAATGTGATTTTGATGTTCCCTTAGAGGTTGATCAATCTATTATTTTGAAGAATTGAATTTAAAACTTCCCCATAAAAGGTGTTTGAAAGTCTTTGGAAGTTCAAATTTCACATAAAAAAAGAACATTTGGTCAAAAGTATTTATGTGAGAGAGCTCTTAAGCTAAATTGCTTCTGGTTTTCAAGACTAGGTCATTGGTATTTGGTCAGTGTATACTGTTAAGGTTTGAACAACCTTATTCTAAAATCTAATCATTATTCATGTTGGGTATTGGGCTTTCACTTAGTAAAGGACCAAAAACTATTTCTTGACATTTATTTATATTTATTCCATATTTCCATATATGTCTAATGAAATGCTCACTTCAAAAAAACCTTTTTCATCATTGTTCATCAGCCCATTTTTAGTTCTATAATGGGCCTTTTGAGTTCAAATCTACTAAAGTGATTAATGGTACCTAAAACAGGGGATTAATGGGCTTTTCAGTCCTCATTTATGCAATTTTGGAGTATGAATCCAATTTCTTAGGCCCATTCCAGCCTTTCTTCCCTTTTTGAAAAAAAAAAAAAAAGAAATTGAAAGCCTACAAAAGGGCCGAACCCAAAGAAGGAATTCCACCTGTGCAGCAAAGGTATTATCTTTCTAATCAAACTAACTTTTACATGTCTTTTCACATTATTATTACATTGCTTTAAAATTCTACATAGTATACGGATCAAGAAAGAAAAACTAGCAGCTCATGATTTATGAATACTGGTATATAGTACATAGAAAAACTTGGGGGAAGAGAGCGAATTCTGCAGAAAATTAGCAGGCTGTCAATGCGATCTTGAAGTGTCATTCTAAAATCTTATAGACTCTGTTTTAAAATTGTGGCCAGAAAAAGACTGTTTTTAAAAAAGAAAGTAGTAGGGATTGAATATCTAATTATGTCATGCATATTATTTAACCTAAGCTAAAGTATGAAAGATTTAAAAAGTACTTATTAGATTTAATTTTGAAGTAACATACATAGCAAAACAACATAATCATACATAACATAACTAAGATAGCAAGCATTTTTGATAATGGTCTTTTTCATCATAAAACAAAGATAATACAAATAATTACACCCTACAAACCAACAAGAAATCCATTGAGCAGCTTGAAATAGTATTTTTATTCCCAAAAATTGTTCCAGATGTATGGATCAAGTAGAAGAGTCCCACCTACAACATTTCCAAACACAAAATTAAATTTATTTTCGAAACTCCATCACACATAATAAGCAATCAATCAAAACAAAACTGTTTAAAATATAAAACAAGGAACAAAGAATATGTACCTTTGACTCTTTGAGCATGTTTAGGAGAATAATTTCACAGCTGAAGTTGCCCAGAGCACGTAAAGCTTATCACCAATACGTTCTAGTTTCCGATAGTAGAACAGCCTCCAAGACCTTATGAAAAACAGGGGAGCCACCACTCCCCAAAAGCCCACCACAAATCCAACCACTATGCTCACATAAACCCCATTCACTTGGGACTTCTTGCATCCTCCTTCATTGTTACCTCCTTTTGTAATGCCATTTGAACTGCAGCTTTTTGTGAGAGGAAGTCCACAAAGATGGTTGCCTATGTAGGAGAACTCATCAAAGCTTTGGAGTTGGGTGCTTGTTGGGATTTGTCCAGTCAAGTTGTTGTATGACAAGTTCAAGTGATTCAAAAAATTCAAACTTGACAGACTTGGAGGGATTTCACCATGGAGTTGATTCATTGACAAGTCTAGGGATTCCAATGACTCCATGTTGCCAATGCTCTCTGGAATCTTTTCTGTTAGGTAATTCCCTGACAAATTTAATGACAATAGCCCCTTTAAATTTCTAAGTTCTTTGGGAATGTCTCCCGTGAGACAATTGGCTGAAAGGTCTATGTTGGTGACAAGTCCTAGTGTTGTACTATACACATCCTCTCTTCCTTTGAAAACCAATGATGCAGCAACAACAAACAGGTTGTCATAACCAGCAATCAATTCCCAGTGATCAGAATACACATACCGGTCATGGCTTTTGTTGGTCATGGCACTTAGGTTACCTAAACATTTCGGAATAAATCCAGAAATGTTTTTTTTTTTGAAAGGCAGATTTTATTGATAATCGAATAGTGATTAAGAATCACTACAACACGAACAAAGACCGAGCAAGAAGGACCAACCCGCAGACAGAAAAACTAAGAAACAACATAACAAATAACAACAAAAGCCAAACCATCAGAAAAAGCTAATCCAAACCACAACACAAGTCTCACACATCCACACCCAAACTGCACAGACAATAGAAACAAAGTTGAAAGATCAACTCTTCACGTGAATCCAACATAAGGAAGAAGACCATTCCAGCAAAGATGCTCTACTCGCAGCAGACAACTCCATAAAATTACCAAGAAAAACTCATCAATGATAACGATTAAAGAATCAAAGACACTAATTCTCTTCCTCCATAGCCTTAAATTTTTCTAAGATCACCCTATCATCGCAAACAAAAGAGATGCCCAGCTTTTTCCCAACATCCAAAGTTGCTTGAGCTTCCTCTATCAAAATACGATTTCTATTTCGAACGTCACCATCTGAAAGAGAATCATCGACAACTTCCACTATTTGCTGCTTAGATTTCTGTGACTTAGTTCTTTGTAACTTAAGTTTCTTACTCAACTTCTTACTACGTTTCTTATTTTTCTCCAACAGATTACTAAACCAATCTTCCTCAAGATCCTCTTCAATATCCTCCAAAACTCTACTCTTCCTCTCACTGACCTTTGTTCTTTGATTATCTGAATCAAAAGGGCTTGCATGAAGAGCAGAATTAGAAACAAGATTTTCTTCCAAAGAGTCAGGCACAAAATCCTCCACCAAATCAGTTTCCAAAGATTTTGCATCATTACTAACTAAAACTCCATTAGGAAGATCACTGAAATTTGAATTCAAAATATCCTCTACCATAATATTTTCCAAAGATTTTGTACCATAACCACCCATAACTCCATTAGGAAGATCGCAATCAATTGAATTCAAATTATCCTCCACCCTATCAGTTTCCATAGAATTTGCACCTAAAAATCCTCCTGATAATTCAAAATTCGTCTCCGGCCAAGACCTCTGTCGCAACGGCTCCACCACGGCCTCGCTCTCCACTGTAACCCGGATTCTAAATTTGATACCAGACGAGTATCCAACTGCCAAGTTGGGGAGAATTGACAAATTAGGAGCAAGGATCTGCATCCTTGCAGTCTTAAGGGAGTTTTTATTCCTAGTGAAATCATCCAACTGCAAGAATTTACCCCACTTATCACCAAGAACCGAAAAAAATTAACATGCCATAGTTCCAGTGGCACATCATCAAGCTGAACCCAAACCAGAACCTGTCTTTGAAAACCAGTGGAATCCCAAGGGAAAACATCAACAACTGAATTGAAGCACTTGTTTGTCACCATTTTCATGCAATCATCGATAAAATCTTCTTCTTCCACACTAATCAAAAGCATAACATTACTAAGCTCTCTAATCTCCACTTTAAAGTCACCAGCCTTGATAAAAGAAATCACTTCTTCAACTTCATTAGCTGATCTAAAAAGGACAACAAAACTTCTTTCCAACCAACTCCGATGGTTTTCAGGAATAAACACATCCAGTTCCATTTCCTCACTAGACTCATGACCCTGTTCTGGTAACTCTGGATAAGCTTCTTCCTTATCTGCATACACAATGGGACTGTTGGGATCTACTAAACTATCAACACCCTTAGAAACAGAACGTGAGCCTGATCTGACATGCTTACTTTCTGATCTACTAATCTCAAAACACGAATGAAACATGTCTCTGACATACCTCGGAGGAGGATTATCAGCTGCCTTAACTGAGTTCACCACATCTCTATAGCTTCTTCCATCAAGTTTGGACTCAACGCACACAATCTCACCATGATCCTTGCTTCTTCGAATCCATTTTTGTTTTCTTGTATCTCTAGCTTTATAGATTCTGATTCTGCTCCCTTCCAGATATCTTTGGTCCGCTTTAACAAGTCCCAAATAAGCATCTTTCTCATTCCAAAATCTGACAAAAGCGTATGTAGTAGGCCCCTTTTGTCGATTTCGTCGTTGAATGAAAACATCTGCTACTCTACCGTAATCTGAAAAAGCATCCCACAAAGCATGTCTAGATACTCTAAAACTCAGATTGGCAATGAAAACAGAAAAAAGTTTTGATCGCCAATCCACCAAAACACTCGTCTGACCCTTGTCGCCAAAGCTTCCTTTCACCACCATATCGACATAATACAACTTGCGATGAAGACAAACTCTTCTAATGGTTTATGCAGATCCAAATCCAAGAAGGAAAACGAAAAGAGGGGGCAAAATAGATGAAACAAGAGAAGGGTATTAACAGAAAGGATTAACAAGGAAAGGAATTTAATTTCGAAGAAGAAAACTAGAATTTGATGGGTATTTTCGAAGAAGAAAGCTTTCAAGGCAAAGCTTGACAAGTCTTTGGAGTCCTTTTAATTTCCTTGTCAATGGCGGTATCACCAGCATGAATCTTCTTGATTTCTTCCAACTCTTCTGGCCAAAGGGTAGTAGATGTTGCAGCTTCGTAGTGCGAAGGGTCAATTTTGATTTTTCTTAGTAGTGCTTCAAAAAGTCCAAAAATTGAAGAGACCGAAGATCACAAATTTTAGAAGGGATATCCGACCAAAAATTATTTGAACGGAGGTTTAAAACCACAAGTTTCTGGAGTGTTACTCCAATCCATGTTGGGATACTTCCACTCAATTGATTTTCACTAAGATCCAGAATATTCAAACCATCAAGATGCTTTAATGTGGATGGTACTTCTCCAAACAAGCTATTTTTTCGAAGGTTAAGTGAGATGATACCCGTAGATCCCAAGGATGTAGGAATTTCTCCAGTTAGATTGTTGTTTTCTAAATTCAAGACACGAAGATCGTTCCAATGTTTCTTAACAATCTGGAATTTTATCTGAGAGGAGATTTGATCCTAAGTCAAGAATAAGAATTTTAATTCCAACTTCTGTTGAGGCACAATTTAGAAAATTGGAAAGGGATCCCGAAAATGAATTGCTAGACAAAAATAAGAAACCTAAATTGGAAGTTAGTTTTTTTTCTTCTATTGGAAAGGCTAATAAATAACTGAGAGATAGTTGTGGCAATGAACCTGTGAAGTGGTTGAAACTCAAATCAACTACCACAGAACCGGGCCATTTTGGAATGCTCCCGACAAGTTGGTTATGGGAAAGGTTTACAAAGTGAGCTAAATTAATGGAAAGGTTCCAAAACCAATGGGGAATGACACCTGAAATTCCAGCATTTGAAAGATCTAATCCTGACAGGTCCTTTTGGAATTTTAGCCATGGAGGAAATTGGGGGCCAACATACCAACTACCCATCTCAATAAATTCACATTGAAAAGGAGGAATCCAACTTGTGTTTGGTTTAAACGTCAACATGTTGTTTGATGCCTTGAAACTTCTCAATCTTGTTAGATTGGAAAAGTGCATATATGATACACTTCCTTGGAACATGTTGTTGCTAAAGTCTAAAAATTCTAAATTCTCAAGTTGTCCTAAACTTTGAGGAAGACTTCCATTTAATCGATTATTGGAAACATCAATAGACCCCAAAGATGAGAAATCTCCTATGGGAAGAGGACCAGATAATTGATTGTGTGAAACATCAAGCTCTTCTAATAATGACAACTTCCTAATTGAGAACGGAATTGGACCAGAAATGGAATTTTCGGAAAGGTCAAGATATATTAGATTATTAAATTGTCCTAGTTGATCAGTTAAATGGCCAAAAAATTTGTTAGATGCCAAATTTAGTGACTCTAATTTATCTAAACCACATCTAGGCAAACTCTCTATGATTTCAGATACCCCATGATCAATTCTATTATTTGACAAATCCATCTCCCTTAAACTGCAAAGACTTTCTAATGATTGGGGTGCTATTCCTTCGAGCATGTTATTGGAGAGATCAAGATAGGTAATAGAGCTCAAGTTGCCATTGACACTTGGGATATTACCTTGCAGGATGTTAGAACTAAGATCAAGATATTTGAGAGAAGGCATACTTTGAAAACCATTGGGAATCACACCTCCAACTACATTGTCGCTAAGACCAATGGACAGGAGAGAACTAAGATTGAATACCCAAGTAGGTACTGAGGAGATCATATTGCCAGAAAGATCAAGATGAACAAGAGTACTAATTGTATGATTAACTCGGACAGGAGGATATTGAACATTTTCCAAAGAGCAATTATACAAGTGTAACTCTAGCAAAGAAGGAAGTTTATTTATTACCTGCTGCCAGCGGGTTGCCTTGCCAAGATTTACAGAACTCAAATCAAGATACTGTAAAAAGGAAAGGCCAGAAATCCATTGAAGACCTTTAGCTTTTAAATGGAAATTCCCTCCAAGATCAAGATAATGCAACTTTGAGAGATTTGCAAGCTTATGGGGAATCTCGTTTGAGAAATATGCCTCAGAGAGATCAAGATGTGTCAAACTCTTCAGTGAACCGATGAACTCGGGAATGTGCATCCCCCTGAAATCGTTGTTGCTTAAGTTTAGGGAACTGAGATATTTCAAATTGAGCAATGAAGGATTTATTTTGCCTTGTAGCCTTGATCCATCATTGATATCAAGGCTAATTGGAGGAAACCCTAAATTTAGCCCGATGACATGGCCAGTAAGGTTATTGCAAGAAACACCAACCCATTTGCAGCAATCATCAGCTTCAACCCAAGAAGAAAGCCAGTTTGAAGGATCAATGAGATCATGTTTGAACTTCAGAAGGGCATTTCTCTCAGTTTCAATGCAGAGGACATTAGAACTGCCATCACAAAAGCTGATAACACCACCAGCTACGATGACAAGAAATGAAAATAAGGAAATTTTAACAGCTCTCATGGTTATTACTTTATAATATTGATCTTCGCCAGCAATCTCAACATATATATAGAGTGAGTAAGTTGAAAGAAAAATATTTTCCACATCCATTTCACACGTATGCAATTAAACTTTTCAAGCTATATTCCCCAAATTTCTTGTTCGCATTTTCCACAAAATGCATTTAGTCATGACGTAGAGAATTTCATTTTTTTCCTAGTCCACTACCAATTCCATGGAAAGAAAATAGGTAATCAACAATAAAACGAAAATGGAAGTGAAAATTTTACCGGACTTCGACTATACACGGTTCCTTAGTGTATGATTAATTAAATTCTTGACATTACCAGATCATTATGGTAATTGATAAATTTAAATTCTAGGTCCTGCCCCCAAGACTTGTTTATTGACTTTGAAAACCCCATACACTCATGGTAAGCAGCAATAGAGGATTTGTTTTTGGTTTAGTAGACATTTTGGCCATTGAATTCCAAAATTGTCAAATGCATGACTGAACTTGTAATAAAGGGATAAATCAGCCCTTTCGGATGAAAATTTAAACCCGAATCTCACGTTACCCTAATTGTAAGTTGGCCGCAAATTTCTGCTTGCATTTTTTCCACAAATGTACTTAGATGAGTATCCGTATCCTAGTCTATCAATTTCACGGAAAAAAATAGGTGAATTCCATTTTCTTCTTCTTTTCATATTGACAAAATGCAATCAATTCCTTTTCTTTTAAACATTATTGTCTTATTTTTTTGCTACTAATGAACATGATATTGAAATGAGTTACACAATAGGAGGTAATCCTCTCCTTTCCTATAATCCCACCCTGTCTATTCCAGGATTCGAACCCGCGACCTCCGATAAGAAGTCCCAAACTTTAACCGCTGGGGTGTCCCCTTGGGGGCAAACATTATATTGTCTTATTGATGTCGGCCATTTTAATAAACAAGAACACACAGTTAAGAATGCGTAACTGGGGAGGAGAAAAGAAAAAGCAAGTCAAGTCAACCGAGTGCGTATAGAAATTGATATTACTCGAGAAATTTAGACCCTGCCCCCAAGGCTAGGTTCTTGATGACTTTGTCTAATAGTCTGGGGAACAAGATTAAAATCATGAGAAGATTGCAAGAATATATGAAGTAATTCATGGTGGCTGACTGGATGGAGGAACCAAACAAAGAAAGGAAGAGGAATGGGAAAAACATGGCAGCTAAAAATTAATGTATATATATGTATATTAATGTAACTAAAAAATAAGTAATTCATGTTGCTAAGGCCACTGGTGCCTAACCATGGTTTGTTCCTACTGTGGTTTAAAAAGTTGTTTGAAAGTCTTTAGAGTTCAAAATTCATTCACATAAAAGAAAAAGAAGAAAAAAGAAAAAGAACACTAAACTTTGTCAAATTGTTTTTGTTGCCAAAAAAAAAACCTTCGTCAAAAAGTTTTTGAGTGAGGGATCATTTTCAAGACTGGGTCATCGGTATTTGACTATTTGGTCAGTGTATACTGTTAAAGTTTGAACGATCTTATTATTAAAATGGTTTAAATGTCAAAATGCATCCTAAAATTTATAAAGATGGCTACTTTGCATCTCATTTTTTTTTATTTTAATCATATCGCACCTTAATGTTTTATTTTGGGTACATTTTGCTAATGCAAAATTTGTTAAGTACCTGACGTCTGTTACGATGCTGACGTGGTATGCGACGTCAGATGAAAATTGCCACATGGCATGTCATGTAAGCATAAAAAGAAAAGAAACTAAAAATATTTTGTCATGTGGCATTTTCATCCTATGTGGTATGCCACGTCAGCACCATAACTATGCTGTAACCATTTTCCGTCACAGAGAGAGGGTGCAAAATGTACTCAAAATAAAACATTAGGATGCTATATGATAAAAAAAAACTTTAGGGTACATTTTGGTATTTAAGCCATTTTAAAATCTAATCATTATTCATGATGAGTATCATGGCCAAAAAGAAAAAAAAGGCTAAATACCCTATTTTCCCATACTAAATTTGTACAGTTTGGATGTTTTACCCGCTAAACTTTAATTTTGAACGTTTTGTCCCCTAAACTCTCACTTTAGATCTTTTTTTTTTGAAAAGCTAGGATTTATTAAACAAGTAGTCATCTGTAAAAAGAGTACAGAACAAAGAGCAGTAACAAGAAGTCCAAACTGGCAAACACAAAACCCCAAACGATTACACAAAAATGAAAACAAACAGACCAAAGAAGAAAAAGCCACCAACAAATGAAGACAATGATCCAATTCGCAAAGCGGCTACCTCTAGTTTGCCAGTCAGTCAAGCACTAATACAACCAAAACCTTCAACACATAAGACTTAAAACCAACAGATCAAATCCCAATCAAACCAAGCAGCAACAACATAAATCCAACAGGGCAGGAACACATATGACAATGAAAAGACCAACCACATGAACTCCTTCACTAAAAACTCATCAAAGAAAATGAATTAGAGACACTAACTCTCTTCCTCCATAGCCTTAAATTTTTCTAAGATCACACTATCATCACAATCAAAAGAGATGCCTAGCATTTTCCCAACATCCAAAGTTGCTTGAGCTTCCTGCATCAAGATACGATTCCTATTTCGTACATCACCATCTGAAAGAGAATCCTTGACAACTTCTCTTATTTGCTGCTTTGATTTATGTGACTTTGCTCTCTGTAACTTCAGCTTCTTACTCACATTCTTACTACGTTTCTTATTTTTCTCCAGTAGTTTACTAAACCAATCCTCCTCAATATCCTCTTCAATATCCTCCAAAACTCTAATCTTCCTTTCTCTAACCTTCATACATTGACTATCAACCTGACTAGAACCAATTGGACTCGCATGAAAGTCCTGATCTAAGCCCTGAATATCATTATTAGATTATGCACCACACACGTCTTTACTAGAGTCAATGGTATCATAATTAGCCAAATTTCCATTAGCAACATCACTCTCAATCGAATTCAAATTATACACCACCAAATCAGCATCTAAACAAGTTTCAGGAACAATTTCTTCCTCGTCATTAAAGGTTGAAGTTGCCAGTTGTCCCTCCATAATAGCCTTATTTTGAACACCACCTGTATGCCCTTGTTCATAACTCTCTAATTCTTCTTCCGAGTCAAGACCGTTTTTCTCATCATTTCCATCAAACTGTGTCTCTAAAGCAACAAGGTCATTAAAAATGTCCCCTGTACCTGTCTGACTACCCACCTCAACTACATCATTGACTTTCTCCATAACAAAAACTAGTGACTCTAAAGCTTCCTCCACCGTGGTAGAGTCCAATGAGAATTCCGGCAATAATATTGGCACACAATCTTTATTAATAATGGATACGGAAATCCTAAAACTCACACCATTTGCAGTACCTTCAAACAACTTAGGGATACAATTTTTGTCGCCAACTTCAAGCTTTAGCCACGCAGTTTCAAAATTCATTTTACATTTCGTAATCTCCGAAATAGAGATCAATTTTCCCCACAACTCACTGATTTCTGCAAAAAAAAATTATCATGCCATAAAATCAGAGGAACATCTTCCAACTTTAACCACATATGCGAGACCCTCTCAGCTTTAGCAACAGTCCAAGGCGTAACTTCCTCGAACCAAGTCGAGAACATGTTTGAGTACTCTTCCAACAATGTATTCATCTCCTCCATAGACCCAAAGGTCTCAAAGGAGAAACATTAACACAAATCCCCTTATGTGCAAGTCTGTCTTGGATCACTCTATAGAAAACTATATTTTTTAGTTTACCTACAACACTCCGATCCAGCCATTGCATGTCCTTTTGCGGAATCTGAACACTGAGGTGAACATCAATATTTGCAGAGATAGAATGAATGCTATCGTCCCTCGGGCCATCCTTTTTGAAAACATGGTTATCTTCACTTTTCTTGTGTGCAAAAGCTTTCTTGACAATGATACTATACCCATCGATATATGATCCATATCCCTCTAAAATCGCTTTGTTTGCTTCTTCGATCTTCTTATATCTAACAAAGGCAAATTTTGAACTCAGCATCCTTCTTCCTCGCCTTGTCGGTATGAAGGCATCGACGACCAACCCATACTCAAAAAAATCCTTCCATAGTGTGTTCCCAAGGAAGTCTTCCAATTCAGATTACCAACATAAACAGAACAGAGACGTGATCTCCAATCAAAACTGATCTCTTTCATGCTACCCTTATCCTTTCTCTTTAATCAAACGGTATTCTTGGATATCAATCATGAGGGTTGGGGGTAAAGAACCTAGCCGGCAATGAAAGGCATAGAAAAATGGGGTAAACGATTAAGATTTATATATCAAAGGCTTTGATAAAACAAGGTGAAAGAGGGTTTATGAACAAAAGAGGGAAAGAGAAAAACAAGACTGAAATTGGGAATAAAGGGTAGATCCGACGACCAGATCACCAGAAACGGTGAATGGAAAGGCGCACTCATGGCTGTGGTGCTAGGGATTTTGGCTATTCTTTAGATCTTTTTTAGTCCTTGTCAGACGGTTGGCCCAACGGCACCGTCATGTTGTTGACGTGTGCACAAAAGTGCAACATGGCAATACCACTGTAGAGCAAGAAATTTCGGCCAATCAGAAATTTTCTACAAATTTATTTTGAGAATTTATCCTTAAATTTATTGGAAATTTTCTAAAGTAAAAATGGTAGATAAATATGACACATGGTCTAACCAATTAAATTTCAATGTTTAATGGTTTGACCAATCAAAATTAAGTTGTGAGTCATCACCTTTTATCTCTAATTAAATTGAGATAATTGGTAAATAAATTGCATCATCTGGCCAATCAAATCTCAAGGTTTCAAGCATTAACCAATCAGAATTCACTGTTGTGTCATCTTATTTATCTCTAATTAAAATGAATTATTTAGAGATAAATAACAAGGAGAAATTAAGTTATCTTGAAACTCTCCATCCCCCACTATAAATATCAAGCTCCTAAGTCATTTTCAACACACAATTCAGAAAGCAGAAAAGCTCTGAAGCAGAAATGCTCTGAAGTATTTCAGATGTTCTTATTCTGATCTTCAACAAAGCTTAAGAAGATTGAAAGAAGATCCACGTATGTGGAAAATTCTTCTTTCAAAGAAGACTCAATTATTGGAGAATTACTGAAGACCCAGTTATTTGGGAGTTATTGAAAGAAGATCCATGTATGTGGAGTATTCTTCTTTCAAAGAAGATCCAATTATTGTAGAATTACTGAAGACCCAGTTATTGGGAAATTATTGAAAGAAGATCCACGTATGTGGAGGATTCTTCTTTCAAATTATCAAAGATTTGCAAAAGCTCGCTTTCAAGAATTTATTTTTCGATCTTCATCAACATATCTGAAGAAGATTAAATTTATTTGTTCAAGATCAAGTCGCCAAGACCCTTGAGTCAAATTATCATCAATTCGAGATCAAGTCATCAAAGACCCTCGAATCGAATCAAATCAAATTCCCAAGTCTTCAATTCAAGATCAAGTCGTCAAGATCCTTGAATTAAATTATCAATTCAAGACCAAGTCATTCGACCCTTGAATCAAATAAAATCAAATCAAGTTCTCAAATTGTCATCAAGTTCAAGATCAATTCATTCGACCCTTGAAGCAAATCTTGAAGCATAATTTTGCAAAGGAGAAGAATCAGAGGACAATTTCTTATTATTAGAATTTCCAAAGATTGTACCTGCATCGATTTGATCAATCAATAAAATTTTTATTTGTCTCTAATCTTTCTTGTCTTAATTTTAGACTTAGAAATTTTGTGTGTTACAAATTTTGGCACACCCAGTGGGACAATCTTTGCCTCCCATCTCTTTTTCTGAAAATTCAAATCATCAAAAAATTTTGATGGCTTCATTGGAAGAACAAGTTGCATCCCTCGCTAAAGCGGTGGAATCACTAGCCAACAACATCAAAGAAAAGGATGAACAAATTTCCTTTTTAATGATGAAAGTTGCTGAAACTAAAGGCAAAGACAAGCCTCAAATTCTCCAACAAGTTGATGACAATAAAAATGTTCAAGAATTTGGTGAAAATTCAACCAAAATTGCTGCAGAAGATCTTCAAAGTATTTCTTCTAATCAAATTAAGGAGCTCATCAAAGAGGCAATCAAAGATCAAGCTGAAAACATTGCTCCTCTTTCCTACACTTATGCAAAGCCTTATTCCCAAAGGATTGATTGCATGAAGATGCCTGACAACTATCAACCACCAAAGTTTCAACAGTTTGATGGCAAAGGAAACCCAAGACAACATGTCACCCACTTTGTGGAAACATGCAACAATGCTGGCACTTATGGAGACCTTATGGTCAAGCAATTTGTTCGCTATTTAAAGGGCAATGCTTTTGATTGGTATACGGATCTCGAACCTGGGTCAATTGACAATTGGGAGCAACTTGAGCATGAATTCCTAAATCGATTCTATAGCACTCGGCGCATTGTCAGTTTGATTGAACTCACAAGTACACGCCAATGCAAAGATGAAGCTGTGATTGACTACATAAATAGGTGGAGAAATCTCAGTCTCAATTGCAAAGAAAAATTATCTGAAGCTTCTGCACTTGATATGTGCATCCAAGGCATGAATTGGACCCTTCGCTATATTCTTCAAGGCATGAAGCCAAAAACTTTTGAAGAATTGGCAACTCGAGCACATGATATGGAGCTTAGCATTGCAGTTCGTGGCAATCAAGAGTCGCCTATTCGAGAACCAACAGAACACAAAGGGGGCAAATTTGTGACCAAAGAAGTTGAAAGCAAGCAATCTATGGCAATAAGCATAAAGCCTTTCAAGATAGCCAGTGACTCCAAAAAGGTGAAATCCAAATCCTCCCAAGAGAAAATCAAAATTTCTTTGAAGGAAAAGCGAGAAAAGGAATATCCATTCCTTGATTCTGATGTCCCAAAGATGTTGGAAGAACTTTTGAAATTTGATCTCATTCAATTGCTTGAAATGAAACGGCATGAAGAAGCTGATAAGGTGAATGATCCAAACTATTGTAAGTTTCATCGTTTAATTAGTCATCCAGTGGAAAAGTGTTTCATTCTCAAAGACAAAATCATGGAGCTTTACAAAGAAGGAATGATTGAGTTTGACGATGAAGTCGCAACATCAAATTTTGTCATGGCAATTCCAATTCCAAGTATGAAATTTGGATCTTTTGATCCTATGAAAATGCATGCCAAGTCAACTTCAAATGATGATGTCAAGCAAGCCAATGGAGGCAATGCTCGCTCCTAAGCACGAGCCTAAACTGCACACAAAAAAAAAAAAACAAAACAAAACAAAGAACTACGAAAAATGACTTGATCCTTCATTTCTTGGAGGTACGTAGGCAACTTGGTGCCCCTTGCCAAGTTCAGTCAACCCAAAAAAAAAAAGCTCACTAAGTTGAAAATTCTGCAAAGGACGGCTTAGGCAAAAGTTAGAGCAAAAAAAAAAAAAAGGCTCGCTAAGTTGAAAATCCTGCAAAGGACGGCTTAGGCAAAACTTAGAGCACAAAAAAAAATGAACTACGTAAATGACTTGATCCTTCATTTCTTGGAGGTACGTAGGCAGCTTGATTCAAATTGTCAAGTTCAGTCACCCAAAAAAAAAAGTCCTTTGAACCTAGTTTTGGTTCAATTCTTTCAAAGTCTCAAAATTGGCAAAGACATTTGGAGAAAATGTTTTGCAAATATTTTCTCAAGCCATGCAAACAAAATCACCAAGGATCATCTCAAAGTACAACATGCAAAGGTGTAAGCAAATTTAACACCGAAAGCATATCAAGGTTCAAGACTTGCCTACTTGATACACTTCAAATCATGTACGTAAACAAGTCTTGAGGGGGCATTTGTAGAGCAAGAAATTTCGGCCAATCAGAAATTGTCTACAAATTTATTTTGAGAA
This sequence comes from Corchorus capsularis, assembly GCA_001974805.1. Taxonomy (NCBI): domain Eukaryota; kingdom Viridiplantae; phylum Streptophyta; class Magnoliopsida; order Malvales; family Malvaceae; genus Corchorus; species Corchorus capsularis. Next base: position 48,334 of record AWWV01011494.1, read on the forward strand.
TTTATCCTTAAATTTATTGGATATTTTCTAAAGTAAAAATGGTAGATAAATATGACACATGGTCTAACCAATTAAATTTCAATGTTTAATGGTTTGACCAATCAAAATTAAGTTGTGAGTCATCACCTTTTATCTCTAATTAAATTGAGATAATTGGTAAATAAATTGCATCATCTGTCCAATCAAATCTCAAGATTTCAAGCATTAACCAATCAGAATTCACTGTTGTGTCATCTTATTTATCTCTAATTAAAATGAATTATTTAGAGATAAATAACAAGGAGAAATTAAGTTATCTTGAAACTCTCCATCCCCCACTATAAATATCAAGCTCCTAAGTCATTTTCAACACACAATTCAGAAAGCAGAAAAGCTCTGAAGCAGAAAAGCTCTGAAGTATTTTAGATGTTCTTATTCTGATCTTCAACAAAGCTTAAGAAGATTGAAAGAAGATCCACGTATGTGGAAAATTCTTCTTTCAAAGAAGACTCAATTATTGGAGAATTACTAAAGACCCAGTTATTTGCGAGTTATTGAAAGAAGATCCATGTATGTGGAGTATTCTTCTTTCAAAGAAGATCCAATTATTGTAGAATTACTGAAGACCCAGTTATTGGGAAATTATTGAAAGAAGATCAACGTATGTGGAGGATTCTTCTTTCAAATTATCAAAGATTTGCAAAAGCTCGCTTTCAAGAATTTATTTTTCGATCTTCATCAACATATCTGAAGAAGATTAAATTTATTTGTTCAAGATCAAGTCGCCAAGACCCTTGAGTCAAATTATCATCAATTCGAGATCAAGTCATCAAAGACCCTCGAATCGAATCAAATCAAATTCCCAAGTCTTCAATTCAAGATCAAGTCGTCAAGATCCTTGAATTAAATTATCAATTCAAGACCAAGTCATTCGACCCTTGAATCAAATAAAATCAAATCAAGTTCTCAAATTGTCATCAAGTTCAAGATTAATTCATTCGACCCTTGAAGCAAATCTTGAAGCATAATTTTGCAAAGAAGAAGAATCAGAGGACAATTTCTTATTATTAGAATTTCCAAAGATTGTACCTGCATCGATTTGATCAATCAATAAAATTTTTATTTGTCTCCAATCTTTCTTGTCTTAATTTTAGACTTAGAAATTTTGTGTGTTACAACCACGTCAACGGTTTGCTCCTGGCAATGCCACGTGGGTAGGGTTGGTGTCACGTGGCATTGCCACGTGGCATTTTTGTGCCACGTGACAATGCCATGTCAGCGGCATGACGATGTCGTTAGGCCAATCATGGGACTAAAATAAATCCAAATTGAGAGTTTAAAGGAAAAAATGTCTAGAATTAAAGTTTAGAGAACAAAACGTCAAAACCGTACAAATTCAGGGGAAAAAAACCATTAAGCAAAAATAAAAAAATGTTGAGTATTGGGCTTCTATATGTCTAATGAAAGGCCCACTTCAAAAAACTAAAAACCTCCATTTTTATTTTCATAGTGGGCTTCGAGTTCAAGTCTTCTGTTAGAGTCAGATCAATGTGGGTTGTATTAAATGTTGAGCGGTTTGTTTAAGTTTAAACAGGTTTCAATTTCGAGACTTTGTGTATGCAGCGCAGCTGTCCCGGTTGATAGAGTCAACCACCAAAATTAGGTGCTTAACGCGGACCGGATCCAAATGAACTGTAGCAAAATTCTGAAAACCGGATGGCTGGATGGGGTAAAAAAAAAAGGTCTATTAGAGTGTGTTCTTTTTCCAAGTCTAGTAAAGTGATTAATGGTACCTACAACAGGGGATTGATGGTTCAGTGACTCCTCAGTTATATATTTTATGATCAAAAGTGAATCAAGTATTTGCTTTGTACTTTTAGTTGCAATGGTGAAAAATCCAAGCTAATTAATAAAAATGAGAGAAGAAAAAATTAGTTTAAAGACTCTGTTTTAAAAGAAAAAGTAGGGATTAAATCTCTAATATGTCACGCATATTACTATATAAGCTAAAGCTAAAGTATCAAAAGGTTTCAAAAGTACTTCTTGGATTTTATTTTGAAGTAACATATATTACATAACACACTATAACATGGCTTTTAGAGGCAAATAATTTGAGGTAATTAGCTTATTTGCCCTTAAATCACACTTTTAGAAAACAAATACAACATTAGTCACTATAGATACTCATATTCACCTCTAATTTGACAAAATACCAATTTTCTTTTAAAAAAATAATTATTATAATTAATTTTTAGGCAACTTTTGTGTTTTCATTGCCACCAAAAAGATTGTTGCTATTGTTAATTTGTTTTTAAAATTTTTGGTACAAGTAACATATATTGTACAACAACATAATTATATGGCCTGGTTTGACATTGCGTTTGTAGGTAAAAAAGCTGCTTTTAACCCAAAACGCAATACCAAATAAACCCTGATTTTTGTTAAAAGCTGATTTTGAACGCAAAAGTCAAGCCAAACCGAGAAGCTAATCCTTAGGTGCATTTGCGTTTCAAAAGTGCTTTTTGACATTAAATGACTAAAATCCCCTAATTATTTTCCTCTTTCCTTTTTAATTGGCATATTCTTTCTAAACATTTTATCCTTCTACCACATTTTTTCATAGTAATACCAAACATTATTTACATTTCTCACCACAATTTCAAAAAGCACTTTTCAAAAGCACTTATTTCAAACCAAACTTTTTAAAAACGCAACCTCAATACCAAATCAGGCCATAGATAACTAAGATTGCAAGCATTTTTTCATAATGGTCTTTTTCATCAGAAAACAAAGACAATACAAATAATTACACACCGCAAACCAACAAGTAAGTCCATTGAGCAGCTTGAAATAGCAATTTTATTCCAAAAGATGTTCCACATGGGCATGGATCAAGTAGAAGAGTCCTCCCACCTGTAACATTCACAAAACTGAAGTTACTTTCTAAACTTCCATCATATATATATATATATATAATAGTATATAATAATCAATCAAGACTCTTAGAAGTTAGAAATATATTAAACTAAGGAATAAAGAATAGGTACCTTTCAGCATGTTCATGAGAATAATTTAGCAGCTGAAGTTGCCCAGAGCACATAAAGGCTATCACCAATATGTTCCAATTTCCGATAATAGCAAAGCCTCCAAGACCTTATGAAAGACAGGGGAGCCATCACTCCCCAAAATCCCACCACGAATCCAAGAACTATGCTCACGTAAAGACCATTCACCTTAAGCCCCTTGCTTCTTCCTTCATTGATACCTCCGGTTGTCACATTATTCCGGGCACTGCAGTTTTTAGTTACGGGAGGTCCACAAAGCTGATTGCCAATGTAGGAAAACTCATCAAAGCTTTGGAGTTGGGTGCCTGTTGGGATTGGTCCGGTCAAGTTGTTGCATGACAAGTTCAAGTGATTCAAGAAACTCAAACTGGACAGACTTGGAGGGATTCCACCACGGAGTTGGTTCATCGACAAGTCAAGAGATTCCAATGACTCCATCTTGCCAATGCTCTCTGGAATCTTTCCTATTAGGAGATTCCCTGACAAATTTAACGACAGTAGCCCCTTGAGATTCCCAAGTTCTTTGGGGATGTCTCCTGTGAGACTATTCGCTGAAAGGTCTATGCTGGTGACAAGTCCTAGTGTGGTACCATATACATCCTCTCTTGCTTTGAAAACCAATGATGCAGCAATTACAAACTGGTTGTCGTCGTAATTACCAGCAACCAATTTCAACGGATCAGAATACACATATTGATCATGGCTTTTTTTGATCATGGCACTTAAGTTACTGAAACATTTTGGAATAGTTCCAGAAATGTTGTTAGAACAAAAGTCCAAGAACTGAAGAGATTGAAGAGCACAAATTTTATGAGGGATTTCTGACTGAAACTTATTTGAACAGAGGTTTAAGACCACAAGTTTTGAGAGCTTTTCTCCAATCCATGGGGGGATACTTCCACTGAATTGATTTTCACTAAGATCAAGAATATTTAAACCAGAAAGATGTTGTAATGTGGATGGTACTTGTCCAAACATGTTATTTTTCCTGAGGTTAAGTGAGGTGAAACCCTTAGATGTAAATCCCAAGGATCTAGGTATTTCTCCAGTTAGATTGTTGTTTTCTAAATTTAAGACAAAAAGATCTGGCCAATTTTTCCAACAATCTGGGATTTTACCTGAGAGGAGATTTGATCCTATGTCAAGAATAGAGGTACTAACAACAACTGAGGCATTACAAATTAGAAAATTGGAAAGGGATCCCGAAAATGAATTTCCAAACAAAAATAAGGATTTTAAATCCGGAGATAGTTGTGGCAATGGACCTGTGAAGTGGTTGAAACTCAAATCAACAATCAAGCTTTCGGGCCATTTTGGAATCCCCCCGATAAGTTGGTTATGGGAAAGGTTTACATATTTAACATTAGAAATAAAATGAATGGAAAGGTTCCTAAACCAATGGGGAACGACATCTGAAATCCCAGCATTTGAGAGATCAAAACCATACAGGTCCTTTTGGAATTGTAGCCACGGAGGAAATTGGGGGCCAAGATACCAATTACCCATCTCGATAAATTGACATTGAAATGGAGGAATCCAACTTGGGTTTGGTTTAAACGTGAACATGTTGTTTGATGCTTTGAAAATGCTCAATCTTGTTAGATTAGAAAAGTGCATTTCTGAGACAATTCCTTTGAACATATTGTTGCCGAAGTCTAAATATTCTACATTCTCAAGTTGCCCTAAACTTTGAGGAAGACTTCCATTTAGTTCATTGTGAGAAACATCGATATAGCTCAAAGATGACAACTCTAGTCCAATAGGAAAAGGCCCAGTTAATTGATTGTGTGAAAGATCAAGCTGTTCCAACAATGACAAGTTCCAAACTGAGAATGGAATGGGACCAGAAATGGAATTTTCAGAAAGGCCAAGATATGTTAGATATCTAAATTGCCCTATTTGATCAGTTAAATAGCCATAAAGTTTGTTAGATGCTAGATTTAGTGACTCTAATTTATGCAAACTACATGTAGACAAACTCCCTATGACTTCTGATATCTCATGATGATCAATTTTGTTATGTGACAAATCCAACTCCCTCAAATTGCAAAGACTTTCCAATGATTCGGGTACTATTCCTTCAATCATATTATGGGAAAGATAAAGGTGGGTAAGAGAGCTCAAGTTGGCAATGTCACTTGGGATATTACCTTGCAGGTTGGTGCCACTAAGAGCAAGGAATTGAAGTTGATTTAAACTAGACAACCATCTAGGTATTGACCATGAAGAAAATGAATTCCCACTTAGATCAAGATATTTGAGACAAGACATGTTCTGAAAACCATTGGGAATCATACCTACAACTCCACTGCCGCTAAGATCAATGGACACGAGACTACTAAGATTGAATATCCAAGTAGGTATTGAAGAGAACATATTGTATGAAAGATCAACAACACGAAGAGGTAGAGTAGTTGTATGATTAACACTGAGTGGAGAATATGGAAGATTTTTCAAAGAGCAATCTGACAAGTGTAACTCAACCAAAGAAGGAAGTTTATTTATTACCTGCTGCCAATCTGTTGCTTTACTAAGATTAACATCACTCAAATCGAGATACTGTAAAGAAGAAAGACCGGAAATCCATCCAAGGCTTTCAGCTTCAAAGAGGACGTAATTGTGTCCAAGATCAAGGTAGTTCAACTTTGAGAGATTTGCAAGCTTATGGGGAATCGCCATTGCGAAATTGGCCGAAGAGAGGTCAAGATGGGTTAAACTGTTGAACGAACCAAAGAACTCGGGAATCTGCAATCCCCCAAAATCATTACGACTTAAGTTTAGCAAAGTGAGATGTTTCAAATTGAGCAAGGAAGGATTTATTGTGCCCCGTAACTTTGACGCTTCCCATTCATCATATGATTCATCGGGTTCAAGCGCCCAACTTGGATGCCCCAAGTTGAGCTGGATTGCATGGCCAGTGAAATTATTGCAGGCAACACCAACCCATTTGCAGCAATCAGCTCCAACCCAAGAAGAAAGCCGGTTTGAAGGATCAATGAGATCATGTTTGAACTTCAAAAGGGCATTTCTCTCAGTTTCATTGCAAAGCACATTAGAATAATTGCCATCACAAAAGCTAATAACACCAATTGCTGCAATGGCAAGAAATGCAAATAAGGAATTTATAACAGCTCTCATTGTTATTGCATCTTCGCTAGCAAAACTACCATATATATATATATAGTAAGTTATAAGTTGAAAGTTTTTATCGAGACGCGCAATTAAACTTGTCATAATCGGTAGAAAATTTCATTTTTTACCCTATTCCTAGTGTGAAATGAATACCAATTTCCATGGGAGTTGGTAGGGTGTCAATTCCATTATCATCTATTTTCCCGTTTTCTTCTACCGTAAACATTATACATAGAGGTATTGGTCATTCGACAAAAGTAAGATTAATAATGTCTTAAAAGAAAAGAAAAGGAAAGTAAAAAAATGACTAAGAGCTTGGACTACGACACGGTAGCGTAGTCTATGGTTTTTTAAGTTTCTTTGACATTATCTGATGATAATTGATAATTTGATTTCTAAAGAACCTGCCCCCAAAACTGGGTTATTGACTTTCGGAATCTAAAGAAGCCCTTCTAGTTGTAAATAGTAAAACTTTTCCAATCATGCCCATTTTGAATTTTAGGATCGGCCTTAGAATTGAAGTCTAGGAAGGTAAAAAGCTTCTCTGCATTTCTAAAGAGCACATCAACATTTCCAAAATCAGTGGTACCCAAAACAGAGGATCAATGATTAATTTATTTAATCAATTTGCCTCCCTTTGTATATCTTCAAATTTCAGCTTTTGTTAATAGATTTTCTCTAGCAATGGTAGTAGAATTGAATCTCTTGACAAAAATATTAATTGTGTCATGCTTACCATTTGAAGGGAAATAGATTTATTGATGTGTTGTTACTCGTTACAATTAATAACATAGCAACACAATACAAAAGCAATAACACGTTGCAAACCAGCAACAGATAATGTGGTTAATTTGCTTTTTGAACTTCTTAACATCCAAACTCAACAAGTTGAACAAATTCCGAAACCCATTGCAAAACCCACAACGCAAATCTTCAATAATACACGCGACGAGCTCAGGCTTGTGGGCATGGATCGAGCAAAGATTCCTTCATGTAACAAAGACAAAATTGAAGTTAACTCCTATAAGCATTTATATTACAGTTGCAAATACAAAACAGAGGAGAGAAAGAAAGAACTCGTACCATCATCATCTTTTTCTTTATTTGAGCATGTTCATGAGAATAATTTAGATGCTGAAGTTGCCCAAAAGACGTAAAGCTTATCACCTACATGTTCCAATTTCCGATAGTAGGCCAATCTCCAAGTCCTTACGAAAAACAGGGGAGCCACCACTCCCCAAAATCCCACCACAAATCCAACCACTATGCTCACATAAAACCCATTCACTTTGTGCCCCTTGCTTCCTCCTTCATTGCCACCTCCATTTGTCACATTATTCTGTGTCACAATGCCATTTCCACTGCAGTTTTTAGTAAGAGGAAGCCCGCAAAGATGATTGCCAACGTACGAAAACTCATCAAAGCGTTGGAGTTGGGTACCTAATGGAATTTGTCCAGTCAAGTTGTTGTAGGACAAGTTGAAGTGATTCAAGAAATTCAAATTGGACAAACTTGAAGGGATTTTGCCTTCGAGTCGATTCATTGACAAGTCAAGAGATTCCAATGACTCAATGTTGCCAATGTTGTCCGGTATCTTTCCTGTCAAATGATTCCTCGACAAGTTCAACGAGAACAATCCCTTGAGATTCCCAAGTTCATTAGGAATATCAACTGTGAGATTATTAGCTGAAAGGTCTATGCTGGTGACAAGTCCAAGCGTAGTGCTATATTCATGCTCTCTTCCTTTTACAAACAATGTTGCAGAATAATACCAATGCCTTCCGGAAATGAGTACTCCAGCCCCCACAAATCTGTTGAGGAATATACCTGTCATGGCAGTTAAATTACTAAAACATTTCGGAATAGTTCCTGAAATGTTGTTAGAACCAAGATCCAAGTATTGAAGCAAATGGAAAGAACAAATTTCATCAGGAATCTTTGACTGAAAGTTATTTGAACGGAGGTTTAGAACCACAAGGCTTGAGAACTTGTCTCCTCCTATCCATGCTGGAATACTTCCCCTGAATTGATTCATACTAAGATCAAGAATTTGCAAAGAATGAAGATTTTGTAATGTGGATGGTATTTCTCCAAACAGGCTATTCTTCCGAAGGTTTAGTAAGCTAATACCACCCATAGTTCCTAAGGATTCAGGAATTTCACCGGTTAGATTGTTGTTTTCTAAATTCAAGAATGTCAAACTTTGCCAATCTTTCCAACAGTCTGGAATTATGCCTGAGAGGAGATTTGATCCTAAGTCAAGAATTGCCAATTCTGATGAGACATTACAAAGAAACTTAGACAAGGATCCCGAAAAGAAATTCCATGACAAAAATAAACCTCCGAAATCTGAAGATACTTGTGGCAATGGACCTGTGAATTGGTTGGAACTCAAGTCAAGTGACCGACATTTAGGCCAGTATGAAATCGTTCCGACAATTTGGTTCTGGGAAAGATTTAAATAGTAAAATTGACTCGAAAGGTTCCAAAACCAAGTAGGAATGACATCTGAAATTCCACCTTGGGATATGTCTAAAAAGGACAAGTTCTTTTGAAATTGTAGCCATGGAGGAAATTGAGGGCCAAGATACCAATTAGCCAATAAAATACTATCACAACGAAAAGGAGGAATCCAATTTGGGTTTGGTTTAAAGGTTAACATATTGTTTGATGCCTTCAAAGCTATCAATCTTGTAAGATTAGAAAAGTGCACTTCTGATACATTCCCTTCCAACATATTGTTGCTAAAGTCTAAATATTGCACATTCTCAAGTTGTCCTAAACTTTGAGGAAGACTACCATTCAATCGATTGTTGGAAGCATCAAAAGATTTCAATAAGGAAAATTGACCTATTTGATCACTTAAGTGGCCAGAAAATTTGTTAGAAGCTAGATTTAGTGACTCTAACTTAGTCAAACTACATCTAGAAAAGCTCACTATGATTTCTGATACCTCATGATCAATTGTGTTATATGACAAATCCATCTCCTTTAAATTGCAAAGACCTTCAAAAGATTTGGGTACTATTCCTTCAAGCAAGTTACGAGAAAGATAAAGATATTTTAGAGAAGTCATGTTTTGAAAACCATTAGGAATCAGACCTCGAACTTCATTACCCCTAAGATCAATGGACACAAGACTACTAAGACTGAATATCCAAGTAGGAATTGAAGATAACATGTTGGAGGAAAGATCAAGAAGAGCAAGAGTTGAATGATTAACACTGACCGGAGAATATGGAGCATTATTCTTCAGGGAGCAGCTTGACAAGTGTAACTCTATTAAAGAAGGAGGAAGTTTGTTTATTTCATGTTGCCAATCGGTTGCTTCACTAAGATTTACTCGACTCAAATTAAGATACTGTAAAGAAGAAAGGCCTGAAATCCATTCAAGGCTTTCAGCTTCAAAGAGGGCATAATTTCGTCCAAGATCAAGATAGTGTAATTGTGAGAGATTTCCAAGCTGATGAGGAATTGCTTTTCCGAAATTCGCCTCAGAGAGATCAAGATGTGTTAAACTCTTCATGGAACCAATGAATTCAGGAATTTCCATCCCCTCGAATTCGTTGTTGCTTAAGTCTAATAAATTGAGATGTTTCAAATCGAGCACAGAAGGATTTAGTTTGCCTCGTAGTTGTTGTGAAGAGTCCCATCCATCTGACCCCAAGTGTAGCTCGTTGACATGGCCAGTGAAGTTATTGCAGGAAACACCAACCCATTTACAGCAATCGGCATCTTGATGATCAATCCAAGAAGAAAGCCTGTTTGAAGAATCAACGAGATCATGCTTCAACTTTAAAAGGGCTTTTTTCTCACTTTCAATGCAAACCACTTTAGAATTGCTGCCATCACAAAAGCTAATAACACCAATAGCTGCAATGACAAGAAATCCAAACAAGGAGATTATAACAGCTCTCATTATTAATCGATCTAGACTGATCTTCGTTCCTATAGCAACACTGCCAATCTATCTATATATAGTAAGTCAAAAAGTATATATATTTTTCCACATTCATTCACGCGCAATTGAACTTTTCAAGGCATTGAATTTTCCACGAGCAACCCTTGACTTATGGTTTTCTGATTTATGGTGTGTACTTTTTTTTTCTTCTAAGATAGACTATAGTGCCAAAAAAAAAAGACTATATTAAAATATTGAGACAGCGTCATAGCCAAACCAAAACCACGTCCAATGCACAGAATTTTGGCTCCCTTTTTCTTATTTCTATCTATGTACACAAATAAATTAATTAATTTGAAGAATTTTAGAAATTTTAGGGACTGATTTTTTTATCAGTTAATGTCGGGCAATTATATCTTTTTACACCTCACTTCGGCTTTAAAAAAAAAAAACAATAGTCCCTCGGTACATTAGTACTACTATCCACTTTGTGAGGTCGGCTCGGCCCCTCGATTGTTACAAGAAATTTGTTAATGAGAATTCAAGAGCTTATGTACCTTTTGAAACTTTATTAGACTCAATAAAATCTAGATTTTCAAAATAAAATAAAAAATACCTTAATCTAATAGTAACTTCTTAAACCAACGCATGTTGGGTTGGGTTGAGTCAAAAGATCTCTATGTTTTCTAAATAAGGTCTTGACTTCAAGTCTTTTGATTTTGAATGAGAAAAAAAAAATAGAGGTTGGGAGGATTTTCCTAGATTATGGTCCAATACGACTCGATTGCATATTAGTCCAGAATGGTATGAGTACCGGGATTGCATAAAAAAATTTTAAAAAAGGGTTTAAATGCAATTTTGGTAAAGAAAAGATTAAAAAAAAATTAATTAAATGAAAAAAGGGAAAAGGCCGAACAAAAATTTGGGGTATTGTATTGGATATTTGGATTGAGACCTGAGTAAGAATCCAATTTCTTAGGCCCATTCCAGCTTCTTTTCCTTAAAAAAAAAATAAAAAAAATTCAAAGCCTTATCTTAAAGTCCAAATCTTAGTACAAAAAAAGGCCGAGAGGCCCCTTCTTCCTTTCTGTCATGTTAAATTTCATAAATCATAAATAAAAATAAATATTTTCTCGCAGAAAAATGAATAAAGAAAATTAAATTAAAATTGGATAAATTAATTTATTTGTTCAGAATAAATTCTATTTCGGTAAGGTCCCACAAGTAAAGCTATCCCAACCTCTATTCACTCTGTTCGAACACAGATTATGACTTATGAGATTCTTCCTTAGCCCGAATTGAAAAAACTATGAGCTAATTTAATTATGGAGTATATTTTATATGAAGCTTGGATTTGAAATTCCAGAAATAGTTGTTGATTGTAAATATACATTGCATACAATCTAATGATAAAAAAGTGTCAATTAAAGTTTTGATGTAACTTTGTTGTGTTTCTCTAAACTGCTTGACAAAGATTGAGGGGAGTGTGAGATGTTAAACTATGGCTTATTGTTCAAAAAGGTCCCTGAACTTACACAAAACGAACAAATAAGCCCCTGAACTCTAATTGCAGCCAAATAAGCCCTTTTCTGATGGCTAAATGTTGAAATAAGGATTAAACTTTTCAAGATTTTCTCAAATAAGGATCAAAATACACAATTCCAACAAATTAAAACACATAATTAATATTTTTTTACAAATTGGATACAATATAAGTTAATACTAGTGTGTGAGATATATATAAACTGAAAAACGTACGATAATTTTATATCATATTACGTTTAATGAATTTATTTTGATTAATAGTTTTTGATTTTTAATTAACACGATAATATCATTTTTCTATCAAATTTAATGTGTACGCATGAGAAACATTTGTTTTCATTTAAGAATTCTCTAATTTATAAATATTTGTTAAGTATGTGTTTTAATTTGTTGGAATTGTGTATGTTGATCCTTATTTGAGAAAATCTTGAAATGTTTAGTCCTTATTTCAGCATTTAGCCATCAGAAAAGGGCTTATTTGGCCTTTTTAAAGAGTTCATGGGCTTATTTGGCTGCAATTAAAGTTCAAGGGCTTATTTGACCGTTTTGTGTAAGTCCAGAGGTCTTTTTAAGCAATAAGCCGTTAAACTATATTGTTCCTTATCTTGTAAAGTATTGTAAATGTTTGCTGATGGTGGATTTAACCTACAATTTACAATCCAGTCAGCTACAGCATTGCTTACATCCCCTTAAAGACAAAACCAAACTAAACCCCAGGATACCATTTGGTATGGGCTTTATATTTTTTATGTGTTTAATAATTGACAAATTATACAATACATTGTGGAGTTTAACAAACTACATAAGTGGATCCTGAAGGATGACATGTGTTTTCTAGGGACTAGATTAAAATATTTAAAACTTAATGAATTAAAAAATGGACATGTGTTAACTCTACAACCTGCTTGTAGAGTCCAAAGTTTACACCGACGGTGTATCAAATAGTTACCCTTAATAATTTAAAATCTAATTCAACCGAAAAGTAATAATTTAAATCTAAAAACATTTTTCTTCCAATTTAGCAACAACATTTATATGAGTACTCAACTATAGTGTATCACAATAAATAAGTGTTTTTGGCCAAAAAAAAAACAATAAATAAGTGTTCATCATGTATCACAATAAATAAGTGTATAGACAACATCTCATTCCCACATTACTCTAAATAGGAGAAGATAAAGAAAAGCGAGGGTCACATAGGCCACAGCATATAGTTTGTTTTTAAACTCCCGTTTGTTTTCTCTTTGTCCTCCTTTAAATCATTTATCTAATATTCATTACTTAACACCATGTTGAGATGCTATTTTGAGGAGGAATCTTAAAACATTCCTAACACATCTAACATCTTATATCTTAATTTGCTTGAGATTTTGGAGAAAATTAAAAGTAAAATTATATATATTTTTCTATCTATAATCTATAACTACGTATAATAAGTCTTCCCCTAAAACACTGTGCAATTCCACTTACATGAATAATCTTGGAAATATATAACAAATATATAGCTTGAGTCGTGTAAGGATTCCACTATCCTAAAGAATAATTCTTGCCTATTAAGAAACATGGTCATCCCCCAGGGTTACACAAACTCTTCCCGAGATTGTGAAACCGAATTGTAAATTTCTCCAGATTGAGGCTTGTGGACGGGGTGAACTTGGCGGTGATTCATGGCAGAGAGTAGTTGTTGAAATTTGACACTCCCCCTCAACGACTACTCTCCAACTGCTGGTTTTGTAGTCATTCCAAGTCGCCTTCTGAACTCTTCAAATTTCGAACCATTAATTCCTTTGGTAAACACATCTGCAACTTGGTCTTCAGTCTTAACATATTTAAGTTCAATCTCACCTTGAAGCACTTTCTCCCGCACAAAGTGATAATGTATCTCCACATGCTTCGTTCTTGCGTGAAACACTGGATTTTCCGCCAAGCGTATTGCGGACTGGTTATCACAATGAAGTTGCACTGGTGAATCAAATAGTTGATTCAAATCTTTCAACAATTGTACCAGCCACGTACTTTCCTGCGCCGCCATAGCCGCTGCTCTATACTCCGCTTCTGTAGTGGACAAGGAAACTGTCGGTTGTCTCTTGCTACACCAAGAAATTATGGCGGATCCAAGACTGAACAAGTAACCCGTTGTCGACCGCCTTGTCGTCATGATCTCCACCATAGTCGGCATCACAATACCCAACAACTTGACATGG
>AWWV01011495.1:0-22106 GCA_001974805.1 Corchorus capsularis
ATTAATACTTCATAGTTCCTAAAAAAAATTAATAATCCATACAACCACTAATTAATACCCATTAGATTTTCACAAATTTAAACAATTTGTTCATTTTCTTTCATTTTGTCACGTCTCTAACCTTGATTTCAAATAATTTTTCAAATATTATATATTTCCTTCTATAATAATCTTAATTTCATGTGAAGAACTTTTAATGGAAATATTGAAAAGAGGTTGAATGATTAAACTATTCATTGTACAAATTTAAATGACTAAATCGCTATTTATTTTAGTTGGTTGACCAAATCATAAATTTAGATAAAGTTAAGTGGCTAAATTTATAATTTATCTTTTTTATTGATAGTTGCATGCAAATGACTTATATACCCCAAACAATTTTACAAAACTACCAAAATAACGATTACGAAATGACGAAAAAAAAAACCATTAAAAAAGTTATAATTGAGAGGGATGGACATTTTAGTCGGTTCTCCTCCCCCTCCTTTTATATGTAATGTAATGTTATATATATTGTCTATTGCACCCTTATTTTTCAAATATATTGTCTTAAATGCCCTTACTTAACTATTATAGTTTTATTCTACTAGAAACTCTATTTTTATTCAATTAAATTAAATCTAATATCTTTATAATTACTTTATTTTTACCAAAAATTTTGGATATACTAAAATTTTTTCTAATATACAATTTTATTCTACTAAAAACTCAATTTTCATTTAATTAAATCTAATATCTTTATAATTACTTTATTTTACCAAAAAAATTGGATATATTAAAATTTTTTCTAATATACAATTTTATTCTACTAAAAACTCTATTTTCATTTAATTAAATTCAATATTTTATATAATTTTTTTTTATTTTTACCATTTTAATTTAAAAAGTAATTGTGATTGACATTTTCTATCTGATAGTTCAATGTATTATGATTAAAATTTGTTATTTTCCTAACGTGTAATTATTTTATTTGACTTATAATTATTTTTTTCTTGATAAATACAACTTTGTTGTGGGTTTAAATTTGTTGTTTTATACATTGTTAATATTTTTATTTGTGTGGAATAATTTCTTTTGTTACTTTGATGGTAAAACCCAATGTATATATAAATGGGCTGGTCGGGTTGGATTTGGGTTCAGTTTCGGGTTAAGGAAATTTTGGGTTATACGGGTTCGGTTAATTTTTGGTTTTAGGTTGGGTTGAGTTTGGATCGCTCAAATGTCGGGTCATTTGGATTTAGGTCATTTTTGGTTTCGGTGTTTTTCGGTTTTGGGTCATATGGTTCCAATAATTTTGGGTTTGAGCCTCTGGTTTAGCCTCTAATTTTCAGGTTTAGGTCTTTTCGGATTCTGGTCATTTAAATATAACTAATCTCGATTTAGGTAATTTCGGGTTGATCGAGTTCGGGTCATTAATGATTTGGGGTCAAATAATTTCGGTTTCGAATTGAGCGGATTTTTTGGTCGAATCGAGTTGGATCTGGTTCGGTTTCAGGCAGTCGAGTCGAATACCCACACTCGGATGAAATTTTGTCATCTCTAATAATATAATTTTTTAGGACAAAATTAGTAGTATGCTTAAGATTTTATCTTCATATAATTTAAAGTATCACGTGCAACGCACGTGGAAGCGAAGACTAGTATATATAAAAGTACGAATAAGGGGATATTTTATGTTTTCCGATTGTACTCCTTTTAAAAATATATTTCCGATTATACCCCTGTTTAAAAAATATATTTCTAAATTGACATTACTAAATAATATATACTATATATATACACTATATATTATTTTTAACTACTATGGAAATTACTAAAAGGCCAAATTGAGGATTAATGTGGTGCCACTTTTTGGCCATTTTTGGTATTTTCTCACTTTTTGGATGACTAAAAAGCCCCTCTATGAGTTTCCCCTTTTACTTTTCCTTCTAGCCTTTTTCGTAATTACACATTTCCCTTCCTTAATTGTTTTTAATTAATGTTTAAGGTTATTAATTAATTACTTCTAAACCTTAAACCCTTAATTACTTTTAATTAATATTTCTCTCTCTGTTTTCTTTTTTCCTCTCACCAACTCAGTTGCTGCTTTCTTTCAACTTCTCGGTGCTAATCAATCTTCAGGTTTGCCAAAAATCAAACATTTCCATCGCTCCACTCTGCTTTCACCTTCGTATCTCTTTCCTCTTTCTTCTTCGTCTCCATCCCTTCAATATGGACCGTTCAATATTTTTCCCCTTCTGAACTAAAACCACCATTTGTTCAATGTGAGTATTATTATCCAATTAACAACATATTTTATTACCTATTTGCACTTCCTATTACTTACAAATAAAAACATGTTCTTGACCTTCTTAATTTTGCATGTCTAAAAAGTTAGCTTACAAAGATTTATGTTATAGACATAATTAAAACTCTGGCAAAAAAAAAAGACATAATTAAAACTAATCCATTGAAATTGTATTTTTACTACAACCTTATATAATTCAATCAATTAATCAATCAAACATCACTCTAGAACAAAAAAATGTTCTTGGCCCTTATATAATTGATTATATTAATATCCTTATTCAATCAGTTAATCAAGTATCACTCTAAAATAAAGAACGCCCGTAGCGCCAGCGGACTAATATAACTTGTACTATATATTATTTTTAACTACCATGGAAATTACTAAAAGGCCAAATTGAGGATTAATGTAGTGGCACCTTTTGGCTTTTTTAGGTCTTTTCTCATTTTTCGGATGACTAAAAAGCCCCTCTATGAGTTTCCCCCTTTCCTTTTCCTGTTGCCTTTTTTTGTAATTACACATTTCCCTTCCTTAATTGCTTTTAATTAATGTTTCTGCCATATTTTCTTTTTTCCTCTCACCAACTCAGCTACTACTTCCTTTCAACTCCTCGGTGCTGATCAATCTTCAGGTTTGCCAAAAATCAAATCTTTCAAAACTCCCCTCCGTTTTCTCCTTCACATATCTTTCATTTTTCTTCTCCTTTCTCATCCCTTCACCATGGACCGTCCAATGTTTTTCCCTTTCTGAATTAAACCACTCTTTCTTCAATGCGTCTATTATTATTCAATTAACAACATATTTTATTACCTCTTTGCACTTCCTGTTACTTAAAAATAAAAACATATTTTTTGACCTTCTTAATTTTGCATGTCTAAAAAGTTAACTTACAAATATTTATGCCGATAGCAAGAGACAACATTAAAACTAATCCATTTAAATTGCATTTTTACTACAACCTTATATATATAATTCAATCAATTAATCAAGCACCACTCTAGAACAAAGAATGATGTTCGTGGACTTTATATAATTGATTATATTAATATCCTTATTCAATCAGTTAATCAAGCACCACTCTAAAGTCTAAAACAAAGAATGCCCGTAGCGCCAGCGCGGGCTAATATGACTTGTATTTTAATTATTTCATTATTTTCTTACCATAAATTATTCCATTATTAATTATTAGATTATAATACGTATATTAAATTATAAGAAAGTCAATTTTGCTATAATGATATATGTTTTAAAAAACCGTAGGTTTTAATACCATGTTTTTAGAGGTTAGGTTTTACCCAAACATATTAAGATTAATCTTCATTTTTCACAATGTTAATTAAGTTCAAACCATGTTTTGTGTTAGAAAAGTGAAAATTTTTTTGCATGTGGAATAGTCTTAATATTATATTCATATATCATAGACATAGAAAATAGAACAACTATAATATTAGCCTTTTTTTCTCCATAAACTATTGTATTAATGATATTTTTTTGGCATAAAAGAAAAGTCTCTTGCTAAAGGCTCTCAGTCCCCCGCTCCCTCTTAATTTCCAGAGATTCCATGACGAACGGCACACCTGCAGTTTGTATTAATGATATTTTGCCCCCAAAATTTTTGCACCTATATATAAACAATCATAAACATCTCATTTATCCTTAACTTTTTCAACTAATAATATAGGCAGTACCTGCGTAACCATTCATATTTTTTACAACTAATTATAATCTAGAGAGAAAATTTAGTTCATGCTTGTATGGTTCAAACCTTATCATGAGATAAGGGCCCCGGGTTTTTTGTTTATAGGGGATCCTTTTCAATACTAGAGTCACTAGGGTCTTAAGGTGTTTGGAGATACTATGTTAATAGGGTCGTAAGGTATTTGGAGAGCTTAAGAGCTAAAGAGTGGAGATAGTGAGCTCATACCCTATATTGTGTGGATAGAGTTGTGGCCTTTAGCTGATTGCCCCTAAGGTATAAAAGTTGTTCTAAAGTGATTGCACAAACGGCTATGAAACTGAGCGTCAGGTGGGCGGGTTGGCAGGATTTGGGCTAAATAGGTTTATCGGTCGCAAGACTAGATAATGCAGGACATAAGGGTATACAATCTCCATGTATACTCCATGTGGGGAGTGTTGAATCGTAGAATGCTCGATTTGATAATGCGCCCCTCTGTCGAACTATACGGTGCTCTATGAGACGAATGAAAGATATTCCATGAATGCCAAAAAAGGGAGCACTGAATTTGAGAATTGAGTAAGAGAGTGCGCTCTAGGGATGATGGTGGATAAGAGAAGTTGAGCTAAAAATGTACTCCATGGAGGAATACTGAAAGAAAGAGTTCAAATAAACAATATGCTCCGTGGAAAGGTTGGTGAACATGAGAGCATTCAAACTGATAATGTACTGATGCAGATGAGATAGGCATATCATATATGGATCGTATGGACCGTCAGAAGTCCATTCGAAGGGGTGTGTAACGTTTTGGATTTTGGGCCTGAATTCTTGCAGATAGGCTAACTTAAACAGACCATAAGTTTCAAACCGTAAGTCAATTTGACTATTATTATACCTTTCCAGAGACTGAAGTTCTTGCAGATGGGCCAACTTAAACAGGCCATAACTTTCAAATCGTATGCCTTCTTTAGGGCCTAAAAAGGTCGTTACAATTTTCTGTCACGAGTTTTAGTTTTTATCGCTTTTGTTATTTTGGTCCGTTTGGATTGTTTTTTGGGATTTCTTTATTTTTATTTAATTTTCATTATTTCCTGAGACTATTTAAAGGTCGTAAAGCCTAAATTGAGGTTAATCAATGGATTCAATAATTTTATCAAATTTATCTTCTCTGAGTTTTCTTTGAGTTATTTGTGTGTTTCTGGATTGAACAGGATCCGCTGCGTCATGCACCATTTGGAATAATGTTGAATGAATGGAGCTCAAATTGATGATATGCTATATGGAGGAATGTTGATTGAAGGAATTCAATGTGATAACATGTTGTATATACTACCGAGTGGAGGAGCTCAATTTGAATACGTATATACTACCAAAGGGAGGAGTTCAATATGAATGATATATGTTTGTACTACTGAACGGACAAACTTGATCTGAGAATGGGAGAGCTTAATATGAATGATTTATATACTACTAAATAAAAAATTTCATAGATAATATGAATGTTTATTAAAATTTCATAATTAGGTTATCAAGGTTTTTAGGAGTTTATCACAATTTTACAAGGTAACTATCAAAATTTTTTAAAATTATTCAATTAAAACACGTTGAGCCATGTGCAACGCACGTGAAAGTTAAAAACTAGTATATATATATATATATAATCCGAATTTTACTTTTTTTTTAAATAATCCGAATTTGACCTGTGTCACACAACTTTTTTTTCCTTTTCATGTTCATTGTGTGGTGGGTTTCTCAATTATATATATATATATATATGTTTCTAAGTATGAATTACTTTTAGTACGTACACCAATATATTTAGCCCCAATTTTTATAATAATCTAATGAATCCTACAGGCTAAAGCCAAGCGCTGGTTTTCAACTTATAAATTTTTAACCTAGTACTAAACTACTAATGTATGAAGAATTAGAGATCGGTACCAAAAAAAAAAAAAGAAGAAGAACTAGAGATAAAATGCATTGTTTTTTGGCCAGAAGAAACATGCATTGTTTGATCACAAGTTTTAAATTAACAGGTGTTATATAGTACTCCCTCCGTCCCCAATTACATGTCCACCATTAGTCAACAAAGCTAAATTTTGACCATTGTTTATAAAAAATATATAAAGCAATTTTTTTTTTAAGAAAATAACACTTATAAACTTTGAATTACAAACTTTTTAGCACATATTTTTTTAAAATTAAATTTTACATATTTTTTTATAAACAATAATCAAAGTTTAGTGTTAGTTGACCAAGAGTGGACATTTAATTAAGGACTGAAGGAGTATATTTTTTTGACAACGACACGTGTTATATATATATATTTTGGGTACATAAGATGCCGACAAAGTCAGCTAAGTTCTTCAAATAGCGATACCAACAGCATCCTGTTCCAATAGTGAGACAATCCCTGTAGGCGGTACCAATAACTCTGAAGATCCATGTGGACTATCTTGACCAAGGTTGGCCAAAAAATCTGCACACCGATTTCCTTCACGAAATACGTGAACAAACTCTTTGACCCAACCTCCCCGAGATAAGGCCAAAGCCTCCTAAACCAGCATGGCATTAAGATGAGAATCATTGATGCCATTGTTTAAAAAATCAACTACCACGTTGGCATCTAACTGAACAATCACATTCGTCAACCCAATAGTTTTAGCTAACCGCAGGCCTTCACGGATACCCCATAATTCTACCGTAAGACTATCTGTGATGCCAATATTCATAGTAAACCCTTGAAGCCAAGTCCCATTTGAGTCACGGATCAAACCTCCAGTTGAAGCTCGACCTGTATCCTGCTTAACAGCCCCATCTGTATTAAGAACAAAACTCCCTGGCGGAGGTCGCTGCCAACTGATCCAACGGACAGGTTTTTGAATCCGGCTATCATGCTTTGCATAGGCATTATCAATCTCACGTGCAAAGGAACAAGCATGATGCCATACCTTCCCTGGAGGCTCCCAAACAGATTGGAAGACCATGTTATTTCGTCTCTTCCACAGGCACCACAAAGTCACAACAAATTGTATACTCAATGAAATCGAAGCAGCTGAGTGTATGTCTTGGGAACAGTTGATGCGCAGCCAATCAAACAAATTTTGAGAGAAGAAACCAGTTGGCGGTCCACGCAGAGGAAACCAACAGCTCCAAACCTCTTTTGCAAAATCACAGTCTCGAAATAAGTGGAGCGCAAATTCATTAGCAAGATGACAACACGGACAAAGGGCACTTACTCTAGATTGTCGACGTGCTCTGTTAACATTTGTGGTGAGCTTATCTTGGTGCAGTAGCCATAGGAAAAACCTCATCCTTTCAGTCCCTTTACAAGACCATATCCAACGTGTATCCGGGAGTTGCTGGGCCTGAATATGTTCTTTTTGAAGAATCCAAAAAGCAGACTTAGCGGAGAAACATCTCGAACTCTCACTACTCCAAGCTAAAGTGTCAGCTTTCTCTACCATAAAGGGAATTGGTACTGCTAAAATTTGTTGAATGCAATCATGTGGTAAAATATGTTGTACGGATGAAGTGTCCCAAAGGCCATCTGATGTAATTAATCTACCAACAGTCCAATGTGACATACCAGAAAAGTCTCCCATGGCCAAGGATTCCAAAGGTTTATCTCCGACCCACACATTCCTCCAAATGTTAACACAAGAACCATTGCCGACTTTCCATCATTGTCCTTTCAAGAGTAAAGGGCGACACTGAAGAATACCACGCCAAGTCGACGAGGAGTTTGAGCATTGAGCTACTTCATGAAAAGAGCTCGATGATAGATACTTACAACGGAGCACATCACATACCAATATTTTTTATTAGAGACTAATGCCCAACCCATTTTGGCTAAAAGAGCAAGATTGGCCTCCCTCGCTTGTCTGATCCCCAATCCTCCACAACATTTTGACAAACAGACTTTCTCCCAATGAACAAGATGGTTATAAGCATAAATCTCCGAACCACCCCAGAGAAAATTCCTTGCTAAGCGATCCAAGCGAGAACAGGTCGAGGCGGGTAGTAAAGCAGTTTGCATAGTGTAGACTGGTATGGCATTGATGACTGATTGAACTAAGATTCTCCTCCCAGCTCGAGACAAAACATTTTTCTTCCAATTACACGAACGACTGCGGATCTTGTCCACCAACCTCACATATAGCTTTTTGGAGACACGTTTATGAATAATTGGAACTCCCATGTAAATTCCAAGATCTTCAGTAAGATGGATAATTGATCAGGTGGTTTTGGAGGATGATGTATCTTTCTTTGATGATGAAGATGATGAACCTATTAGGGCTGAGGGTGTACCTTTTGTGAATGTGGATAAGGAGCGGAGAGAAGCTCTTCGACGGCCATGGCGTAACTCCATTATTGTTAAGCTGCTTGGTCGGTCCCTGACTTTCAAAGTTTTACAGGACCGTCTTACCAAACTTTGGAATCCCCAAGAAGAAAACGAGATGATTGATTTGGGATTTGGTTACTATGTAATAAAGCTCCAAGACAAAAATACTCTGGCTAAGATTCTGTCCGGAGGTCCATGGAAGCTGCTAGACTATTATCTTGTGGTGCAAAGGTGGAAACCCTATTTTAGGCCTTCCACGGCTACTATTGGGAAAATGGCGATCTGGATTCGCCTTCCAGAATTCCCCATTGAGTTCTTCAGTACTGATATTTTTATGGAGATTGAGAGGGCCCTGGGTAAGCCAATTCGGTTAGATGCCAACACAAGTTCCGCCTCTAGAGGTAAGTTTGCAAGAATTTGCGTGGAGATTGATTTTTCTAAGCCACTGGTGAGTCGGGTTCAAGTGGGAAATCTTTCTCAAGCTATTGAGTATGAAGCTTTACACACTGTGTGCTTTTCATGTGGTATTGTTGGCCACCGAATGGACAATTGCCCACGCAAAGCACCGTTGCCGGAGCAACAAGGCGAAACCGCCGATTCTGAGAAGGAACACGGTAATTCAGCTATGGTAACTAGGGTTGCGAGCGAAAATTATGGGCCGTGGATGTTAATGCAACGAAAATTTCGGAAAGGGTCGAACCCGAAAAGTAAGCAACAAGTTAAAAGTCGGGATATTGATTCAAATAACAGATTTTGTGCCTTGAAATCTCTAGATGATATGGAGGAATTAATCCCGGAATCTGAGGCGGTGGTTGAGGCATGGAACAAGGGTTCACGCAGAGAATCTACAGGGCTGTCTTTTAGAGAAGTTAAGGAGAAAGCAAGACAAGAAAAAGCTCAATTTGTGCAGGATTCACCGTCTGTTGTTAAAGAAACGCAATTTACTCCAGGTACCACTTCAATTTCGACACCTACAGGGAAAACTTTGGGCCCTTCTAGCCGCTCTGGGCCTGTGCGCTCTAAACCCAAGATGAAAGAGGTTACCCATCCATATCACCGTGAGTTTGCTTCTTCTGGGCTAGCTTCTAACAAGACTCATCTCTCTAATCCTAGAACTAGCTTTTCTAAAGAACACTCTTCTTCGGTTCCCAATAATACTTCCATTTCTGGGCCTCACCCAAACTCTCAAGCCATGTCTACTGCTTTAGATTTGCAAACAAAAGATTTGGCATTGGACAATAGATTTGTTGCACCTGAGCAAGGTTTGCTTCAGCTAAAATTTCTTCCAGCACCGAGTCCGAAACCTCCTGACTTAGTTTTGACAGCTGCTGGGGATATTCAAATGGATATTACAAAGTTAAATATGATAGAACCCGAGCTTGCTGAGCAAGCAGTGATTACTTCTGCTAACCCTTCCCAATGATAGTTATCTCTTGGAATTGTCGAGGGATCGGTAATAGAAAATGTCTTCGTAATTGCAAAGAGCTGGTCAAGCAATATAAGCCTGATATTTTTATTTTGCTGGAACTTAAGTGTAATGATGTTCAGGTAATTGGTGATTTCGGAAAGAAATTTGGCTTTGCTAACAGTATTGTGGTTCCCTCGTCGGGTATGTCGGGTGGTATTGTTCTGTTTTGGCGTGGTAGTTTTGATATACAGTCTTTGGGTACTACAACTCAAGCTGTGCATGTTCAGGTGACAGAAAGGTTTCGCACTTGGTGTCTCTCGGGTATTTATGTTCGACCCCATTGCCAATTGAAAGATGAGTTTTGGGAGGAGCTTCAGTCTCGTTCGCAAACAATGTCACTCCCTTGGTTAGTTATGGGTGACTTCAATGATATTGCAGCCTTAGAAGAGAAGAGTGGTGGTGCTGACTACCGTTCCATTGCTGCTAGGAAGTTTGTCGAAAGATGGGAAGATTGTAGTCTCTCGGACGTTGGTGCTTCTGGTTGCAAATTCACTTGGAAAAAAACACTGAATGGTATAGTGGTTTTGCGGGAACGACTGGATAGAGTACTAGCTAATGCTTCGGCTTTTGAGTGTTTTGTTAATAGCAAAGTGGTGAACCTTCCTTGCGTTTTCTCGGATCATCACCCCATTTTGTTTGATTCGGATATGGTTTCCTCCCCTCCTAGTGAGACCAGACCTTTCCGCTTCCAAGCAGCCTGGATGACACACAAAGATTTTGATATGGTTTTCAGAGATGCTTGGAACTTTGGAGATGATTTATCGTCCTCCATCTCCTCTATCAAAGAGAAGTTACAAGCCTGGAATATGGAAGTTTTTGGCAATATTTTTCGTAGGAAACGAGTTTTGGTGGCTAGATTAGCAGGTATTCAACGATCCGAAGCTTATGGGACTTCTTCTTTTCTTCAGAATCTTGAGCGATACCTCATGAAAGAATACCAAGAAACACTTTATCAGGAAGAATTGTTGTGGTACCAAAAAATCCTGGACTCAATGGATTAGAGACGGCGATAGGAACACTCGTTTCTACCACCTCTACACTTTGGTACGCAGGAATAAAGACAAGGTTTTCAAACTCCAAATAGATGGGGAATGGGTGGAGGACCCAGAAGCACTTAAGTTGCATGTTGTAGCCTTTTATAAAACACTTTTTTCCAATAAAACAATACAACCTTTGAGTGAGCCCTTGTCTCGGTGGCAACCTATGATAAATCTCCCTGAACAAGAAGCTTTAATGATTCCTTTCTCGGTAGAGGAGGCTCGAGCTGCTTTATTTTCTATGTCGGGTTTGAAGGCACCAGGACCCGATGGTATACAGCCTTTGTTTCTTCAAAGAGCTTGGGAGGTGATTAATGGTAAAATTCTATCTTTCATGAATAATGCTCTTTCTGAAGGGTTTTTTCCGTTAGAAATAGCTCGAGCACATGTCACTTTGATCCCAAAAACGGAAGTACCTTGCACCATGGTTGAGTTTCGACCCATAACTCTTTTGAACTCTGTCTACAAGATCCTTTCTAAGGCATTGGTTCAGCGTATCCGGCCTTTATTGCAGAATCTGGTTGGTCCCTTTCAGAGTAGCTTTCTTCCTGGGAGAGGTACAGGGGATAATATCATTATTGCTCAAGAAATTGTCCATAGTTTGATGAAGAGACGTGGTAATTTGGGGGGCATGATCCTCAAAATTGACCTACACAAGGCGTATGACACTGTTAGCTGGGACTTTTTGAGAGAGGTACTTATTGACTTCAATTTCCCTCCTCAATTAATTAAGTTGATAATGTTTTGTGTTTCCTCCAATCATCTTTCTATTATCCGGAACAGGGAAGCACAACCTTATTTTGCGGCAGAACGGGGACTTCGTCAGGGAGATCCCCTCTCCCCTTACTTGTTCATTCTCTGCATGGAGAAACTGTCTCATATGATACAGGCGAGAGTCCATAGAAAACAATGGAAACCTGTTAAGGTATCTCGTAATGGTCCTGCTATTTCTCACTTATTCTTTGCTGATGATCTTATGTTGTTTGCTCAGTCAACACAGAGCCAAATTGATACTATCATGGAGGTCTTGGCTGAATTTGCGGGTGCATCAGGTTTAACTATGAATTTGACAAAATCTAAACTTTTTGTTTCACCTAATGTTCCAAGGCAAACGATGAATTTGTTAAGCTCTTCTTGTGGCATCCATCGACACGTGTTATATATTTAGATACATTAAATTCTCCCTTAGCTTCAAATTATTTGTCCATTTTTTACTTTCTTTATGTTATGGAGGAATTATTAGATGGGACTATCATATCACGTCAGCCATGGAACAACAACTAAAATGGTAGCACGTCAAGTCATTTTCTAAAATTTAGGTATAATTTAAGCTCAAAGTTTAGTCCCTTTTAAAATAAACAATGCATAAAAAGTAAATCCTCCTCAAATTTATAAGATATCATGGGGATAGAGATTTAGAAAATTAGAAATATGCATTGTTTGATCACAAGTTTTAAATTAACACATGTAGAAACATTAAATATTCCCTTAGTTTCAAATTATATTTGTTCATTTTTTACTTTCTTTTGTCCCATATTATAGAGAAATTATTAGATGGACTATCACATCACGTCAGCCATGGAAACAATCACTAAAATTGTGGCACATTAAGTCACTTTCTAAACTTTAGGCACAATTTTAACTCAAAGTTTAGCCCTCTTTCAAAATAAATAATGCATAAAGAGTAAGTTCTCAAATTTAAGATATCATTGGGAAAGAGGTTTAGAAAATTGTTAAGTTATCATTATATTAGTGGTTGATCTCATTGATAATGTGAATCAGTCTCAGCTAATAATTTATCCAAGTTATATATTCTGCTTTACTTTTATCAAATGTGAAAAGAGAGCATATGTTTTAAAGAAGAAGAAAGCATATGTTAATCAGTAAAGTTGGGATAGTTTTAGAAGGTATGGGCGGAGAGAGATTATTATTTACTGGACCAAACATCCAATAAATAAGAGTCAAATTCGTTGACAAAAACGACTAGAAACATCCACCTTTTCTAAGGGATATAATATATGATAAGAATAATTATGATAATAATAATTATATTAATTATAATTATAATATATATAATATAATAATAATGCAACACGATTATGACACTCACATCATAAACATCATCATCATATATACTATAATGATAGGAAACTACTTTTTGATTCACCTTATTTTATCATCAGTTATTCCGTCTAATAATTATGGTAACAAATTAATTTTAGGTTTAGCCCTTAGTTATGAATAAAGAGGGTTTACAAGGTAAATCCCTTGATTTTAGGGTATTATTAAATAAGATTTTAGAAATTATGGTAACTTTTTCCAATACCACGTCAGGCGGGACATTTTATGGGTCAAATAGGAGAAATTATTAGGTGGGACGGATTCACCACGTCATCTATGGGACTAATCAATAGAACTTTGTCATGTCAAATGAACTCCTTAAATTTAGGCACGATTTTAGTCCAAGATTTAGCCCCCTTTTAAAACAAACCCTATATAAAGGGCAAGTCCCCAAATTTGAGATTTTATTGGGATAGAGTTTTAGAAAATTGATGAGTTATCTTCATATTATTGGTTGGTCCCATAGATGACGTGGTGGATCCATCCCACATAATAATTTCTCATCAAATAGGCGGATTGTATAGCATTACTCAATGATGTATATTCAATTACTTTGATTAATAAAAGTTAAATTAATGCTTTAAAAAGCAAAACATGAAAATTTTGATTAAATGGGTACTCCAATATATAAGGGGCTTTTAAACGTATAAGCAAAGAAGATGGTTCCCATTTCTCCTTGCTGGGAAGTCATGGTCTTTGGAAATTTGATTCGTCAGAGATACGTATATATACTATATATTATTTTTAACTACATAGGAAATTACTAAAAGGCCAAATTGAGGATTAATGTGGTGCCTCCTTTTGGTCATTTTTGGTCTTTTCACACTTTTCAGGTGACTAAAAAGTCCCTCTATGAGTTTCCCCTATTTCTTTTCCTTCTACCCTTTTTCGTAATTACACTTTTCGGATGACTAAAAAGCCCCTCTATGAGTTTCCCCCATTCCTTTTCCTTCTACCCTTTTTCGTAATTACACATTTCCCTTCCTTAATTGTTTTAATTAATGTTTAATACTTTTAATTAATTGCTTCTAAACCCTAAACTCTTAATTACTTTTAATTAATGTTTCTCTCGCTGTTGTCTTTTTTCCTCTCGCCAACTCAGTTGTTGCTTCATTTCAATACCTCGGTTCTGATCAATATTCAGGTTTGCCAAAAATTAAACATTTCCATCACTCCCCTCTGTTTTCACCTTCATATCACTTTCCTCTTTCTTCTTCGTCTCCATCCCTTCAACATGAGTCGTTCAATATTTTTCCCATTCTGAATTAAAACCACCCTTTGTTCAATGTGAGTATTATTATCCAATTAACAGTATATTTTATTACCTCTTTGCACTTCCTATTAGTTACAAAAAAAAAACATATTCTTGACCTTCTTAATTTTGGATGTCTAAAAAGTTAGCTTACAAAGATTTATGCAGAAACATAATTAAAACTAATCCATTTAAATAATTGCATTTTTACTGCAACCTTATATAATCCAATCAATTAATCAATCACGCACCACTCTAGAACAAAAAAATGTTCTTGACCCTTATATAATTGATTATATTAATATCCTTATTCAATCAGTTAATCAAGCACCACTCTAAAATAAAGAACGCCCGTAGCGCCAGCGCGGGCTAATATAACTTGTATGACATTAAATATGTAATGAATAAAAAAGGAAAAAAATTGCTAAATATTGTTTATTACCTGTCTATGTTATTGTTAGCTGACTTAGCTCCATCTTTATCTTTATCTATAATTAGAGATATCTTCACATGCAGTGTAATAGTTTATTTATATAATATATATAAATTAAAAAAAAGTTTTAAATTTTTTAAAAAGTTATATAATAAATTGTAAAATGATAGAAATTAAAAAGAAATTAAAAAAAACAAAAACTAAGAAAATAGAGAAAAACCAAAGAAATTAAAAGGGAAAGAAGGAAAAAAAAAGAAAAAATAATGGTAAATAAAATTAAAATGTTTAATTGGATAAATTAGAAAAATTAAAAATTGCAAAAAAAAAAACGAGTAAAAGTTGCAAAACATGAAAATATAATTGCTGTTCCCAATACTAAAATTTTCAAATAAATAAGTAACACCTCTCGTGATAGATTCTTTAAAACGATACAAATATCGGCTCCATATAACATAATGTGCATAGAAACCCTAACAAAAATAAATTAAAAATCTATATTAAATAACAAAATACGAAATATATATATATATATATTATACAATAAAAAATACCCACGCTTCGATACGTGTCTAATCAGATTAAAAAAATGTAATATCATATGTAAATATCATGTAATCGAAAACACCATGTATGTTAAAGTATAGTTGTTATTAGAAAGAAAATGTTAAATTGTACTATATTAAAATCCTGCTGCACCAACATGTATGTCATATTTAAAGAGTATAAGAATTAAGGAGGTAAAAGAAATAAAGTTGAAGAATTTAAATTGTATAGAATAAAATTTATGAGGGACCAAATCGCAAAAAATAAAAATGTTTTAAAGATTTTCTGTAAAAGATTAAAGTTGTAGGGTTAAATAAAGTAGAATAGAGATTATAAAAGGACTAAATAGCATAAAGCATAAAAATCAGAGGGCTATTTAACAAACAATCCATTAGTAAATCTATAGTAACATCTATTAAAGTTGAAAATAGAATTACCCTTTTGTCCAGCCTTAAGATGCACCACATTCACCCAAGAACAAATTGTCAGGGGTATTTCGGTACTTTTATGCTCGGTATTTTCGTTATTACTGTTGATTGTTAAGGACATTTTTGGAACTTTATGATAAAGTTACTATTTGGTGGGTCCCACTCTCAATAAACAAATCATTTTTTTGCTGGATTATTTAGCAAATGATTCTCATACTTTTATGTTTTATGCTATTTAATCCTTTACAATTATAGGTTGGACGACTGAACGATTCGGCTTTAATTCTTTTTTGTTTTGTTTTTGCTTGTCCGATCAAAGTGATTCAAGTGTCTATTAAAAGGTAATTTCATAATCCACAACTTCCATGAAGGATTCAAAAACCAATTCTAATGTTTTGATTCTAAAAAATGCTTCTGAAATTTTGTGGTCTCGATTGCCGGTCTATCTAATATTATATAATTTTCGGTCCACTTGTCCGATTGAGGTTGTTCAAGTATTAGTTAAAAGGTTATTGTGTGATCTACAACTTTCGTCAAGGGCCTGAAAGCTGAATTTGATTAATGAGTTTCGTTGAGAGTTCAAGAGAG
This sequence comes from Corchorus capsularis, assembly GCA_001974805.1. NCBI lineage: Eukaryota > Viridiplantae > Streptophyta > Magnoliopsida > Malvales > Malvaceae > Corchorus > Corchorus capsularis. The sequence goes on from AWWV01011495.1 coordinate 16,178, forward strand.
AATTTTTATGTTTGGTCTCCATAAACAAATATTTTTTCCTTGGATTATTTATCAAATGACCCCCATACTTTTATGCTTCATGCTATTTAATCCTTTACAAATTCTAGTTTGGACGCTTTTAACGCTTCGGCTTTAATTCTTTTACTTTTGTTCTATTTGTCTGATCAATGTGATTCAAGTGTTTATTGAATGATAATTTAATGACTTGCAACTTTCATTAAGGACTCAAAAGTCAAATTTGAGGTTTCAGTTCTCAAAAATGTTTCCGAAATTTGGTGGTCTTGTTTGACGGTCTATCTAATTTTGATCCACGTGTCCGATTGAAGTTGTTCAACAGTCGATTAAAAGGTTTTTGCGTGATCTACGACTTTCATGAAGGTGAAGGATTCGAAAGCCAAATTTTATATTTCAATTCTAAAAAATGCTTCCAAAATTCAGTCGTTTCATAACTAACTGATCCCTCCCTTCACAATCCCGGCACGGAGCGCGGGTCCTGAGGCTAGTTTTTTTTAAAAGAAGAGGGGTGACATGGCACCCCGCCCATTTCTTCTTTTGGAAAGGACATAATAGTCTTTTCCATCATGTTTTAATATTGTAGTATAAATATTATATATATATATATACGAGTAATTATTTGATACACCGGTGGTGTAAATTTTGTACTCCATAAGCGGGTTGTTGAGTTAACACATATCCATTTTCTGAATTAATTAAATTTAAAATATTTCAATCTACTCTCTAGGGGACACATGTCACCCTTCAAGACCCACTTATGCAGTCTGCTAGACACAACCCACTTTTTGAATTTTTTTTTTTTAAATTCAAAAGTATTCCCTAAAAGAAACATATCAACCCTTAGACCCCGCATGTGTAGTATGCTAAACTCTGCCGACAGTATATGATATAATTTTCATATATATATAGACACACACACAAACGATTTATACACTTTCATATGATAAAAGGTAAATAATGCTTTAAAAAGCAAAACATGAAAATTTTGATTAAATGGGTAATCCAATATATAAATTAGGTTTTTCTTTGTGGTAAGACAAACGTATAAGCAAAGAAAACGGTTCACATTTCTCCTTGCTCATGGCTTTGGAAATTTGATTTGTCAAAGATGACGTATATTACATTAAACATGTAACTAGTAGAAAAGGAAAAAATGCATTAAATATTGTTCATTACTATCTGTGTTATTGTTTTTTTAAAAGAAAAATACTGTAATTTTCATTTATATAAATGAAATTCCAAAATAGTAACTAGAAATTACAGTAGGTTGAAAAAAGTATTCATCCCTTGCATTTAGATCTTGATCTCGCTTCACGATCGGATCCATCTTGATGATTTCGAGTCTCAAACATTCTTCATAAGTATCTAGCACGTGCGACACCTCTTCGCTCTCGTTTCTGTGTAATTTAATTAACAGAAAACTTTCAAAAGCGACACAAAGATGAGTGATTCGAGAACCCCCTTGATTAACCCGTAGAATCATAAAGTAAAATCATATCAAAACTAAGATGAACTGTCTTCAATCTATGTAAACTCGGAGACACAATAATTGATTGTGACTAACTGACTGACTTAAACTCAACAAACTGACTCAAAAAACTCAACTAACCCAACAGATATATAGATCTGGGGAGATTATTCTGAATAAAGGAAAGAAAACAATAAAATCAACCTCCTCCCTTTGAATGATCAAGAGGAGGAGGAGTATACAAAAAAACTTGGAAGAAAACTAAGAACTTGGGGAGAGAGAAAGAGAGGGGGCGGCTAGGGTTTTATCTGTGTTATTGTTTTTTTTTGGCCGAATATCCAGGGGCGGAACCAGAAAACAGATATTGGGGTAGCAAAAATAAAATATTAATAAATTTTTATCTTATCAAATTCAATAATATATAATGAAAAACCATAAATGTCGCAAGTTGTACTCTACGTTTTTTCCTGGAGTCAAATTCATCTATGATAACATCTGAACTAAAAGTACTAGCAATTTCCTTTTCGATATATATATCTAAGCTATCAGCTAGAAACTCATCTTCCATTCTGTTACGAAGTCTTGTCTTCAAGATTTTCATTGCTGAAAAAGCACGTTCACTGCTAGCTCTTGAAATCGGAAGAGTTAAAATAAGTCGAAGTAATCTATCAACCAAATGATAAATTCTTGACTTTTTTGTCTCTGCCAATTTTCTGCACAACTCTGAGATAGTAGACAAATTCTGAAAGTTCTCATGTTTTGCTACATCAAGTTCATAATGTTGCAACTGAATTCTCAAATGAATTCGCTCTTGCACAGTAAAATCAGCATGATAAAAAAACTTCTTAGTTTGTTACAAGAAGAAAACGAAATAATAAAAAAAAAAAGAAAGAATACAAAGTGTTTAGAGAGAATGAGAATAACGCTAGGGCAAGCCTTTTTAGTGAGTTTTATAAAGTGACTAAGTGGTGAGGAAACAAATTGTGAACACCAATAATAAATAGACACATGGCTACTAATTAAATAACCATATGTGATTTTAACCATTCCCTTTACTTTAGATTTTGACCATCAATATACTTTATTCTTAACCAAAATTTTTTTGGGGTAGCTAACAAGTTTTTCTTGGGGTAGCAATTTTTAATTTTTTAAGCCCCTTCTATATATTTTTTTTGGCTTTGGGGTAGCAATGGCTACCCCCCCTTCCGCCCCTGCGAATATCTGTGTTATTGTTAGCTACATCTTTATCTATAACAGTAAAACTAGAGATATTTTCACGAATAAGTTTTTGATACACTGACCGTGTAAATTTTGGACTCCACAAGCGGGGTGAGGGATTGACACATGTCTATTTTCTGAATTAATTTTATTTTTAAAATACAAAACTATTCCCTAAAAGATACATGTCACCCTTAAAACCCCATATGTGTAGTCTGCTAAACTCCACTAGTGGTGTATTGTATGATTTTCCTATCTTCACATGCGCTTCGTTGTGTAATAGTTTATTTATATAGTAAATTAAAAAAAAGTTTAAAATTTTTTAAAGAAGTTATATAATAAATTTCTTTTAGATGGAATGTTAAAATTTGTATTCATCTAATAAAAGTAGATTCACGCCATCAGGCATTTGGCCTGGTGGTAGAGTACTGGACTCTTAGTTTCAGTCTACCTAGACCATAAGGTCTTAGGTTCAACTCTCACGGAATGTGAGTTTCTTTGTAATTTGTTTGATAGGTATATTTAAGGTATAATTTCTAGTTTGGGTTGAATTCTCATTTAGATGTTTGGGCATAGAGATTTATTTGAATTGTAATAAGAGTTCACTGGGTTTGTTTGTTGGGGAAGGGGTTTGTTGGCTCATAGATTAGTGTTTCGGTAATGTAGCTCATCGTGTAGCGGTGTACGGGTCTTGCTGTGCGTTTGTAATCCCAATCTCTTCAAGAAAAGAGTTTCTAAGTATAAAAGTTGTACAGATCCGAAACCATACAAAAAGAGACTAAAAGCCTATAAGACTATACATGCATATGTCAAAAATATTTGTGTTGAAGCCCCATCTTTGACATAGCTGGAGGTTTACAGTATCTCTTGCAATACCTTTCAAGCCATGTAATCGTCCTTGGATAACAATAGCTGTTTTCATAATAACTTGAGAAGGATTTAGTGCTTGCCTGCCAAATATCCTATTGTTTCTCTCACACCAATCATAGTAGATAGTGGCATTCCATGCTAATCTACAAATCATGGTTAGTAGTGCTTTCCCTTTGACTTTGGTCATGCCCTGATCGGTCGTTGATCAAATCACAAGATAAATTCCCCACAAACCAATAACATATAGATAAACTACTTAGCTAGGGCAAGTAGGGGTCGAATCCACAGGGAAGTTATGAATCAAAGTTAAATCTCACAAAAGAAATTCTAACCTAGAAAAGATATTTTTGGGTTTTTGAAAATAGATTAATTAAATTAGAAAACAATTAAAGAGAAAATCAAAGATAAAAGCATACTTCTTCTCCTTTAGGTAACTACTTTGATCAAGTGAATCATGGATCATAGACACTAAACATAAATTTGGCTTAGATTGCAATCAATTAAGAATCATAAATTATTCCAAATCGGTATATAGCCTAAGACGTAGACATCAACTTTCATTGAAACAAAGTAATCCTCTTAACATCTTAAACAACTCCATTTGAATAATTGGTATAGGAACAGACGTAATGCTAATTCCAACATTCTAAAAAGATTAATCCGTATCTCACTGCAATTAACCTCAAATGTTATAATCTATGGTTTAAGCCCTTCATATAACAAGCATTAGGTTTTATTATTCCACATGCATGATAAATCAATACCAAACTTGCCTACGTCAATTTCCATCTCGGCCTAAAGATTTTAACAAGGTTTGATATCCCATTGAACCTAGGACTCCTAGCATTCAATTGTTACTTGGACCAACTTTATCTTGACTCAAGCTACTTGAATCTAACTATAGCATTCATAAATCTCAAGATATGTTGCGCACCAAATCAATCAAAGTATGAACACATAAGATGAAGCATAGATATAAGAAACGTATTCAAACGGAAAAAGCTTCAAATTATTAAGAACAAAAGTCTCACCAATAATTCATTGATCAAAAGTACCTAAGGAAAAGAAGTATAAAAGTTTAGCTACTCATGGATTGCAAGCAATCCAAGAGAGACTTACAAGTTTGGAGGCCGGCTGCCTCCTCCCTCTCCTTGGCGGCACAAAACCTAGAAAAAGATGATCTATGCGATACAAGGGTTGATTACACCTTGATGTGCTAGGGTTTTAGACTTAAGAGGATATTTATAGAGGTGGCTTAGGGCTAATTTAAAGCTAAACAAACCCTAATGACGTGCTGGGCTGCTCTCCAAGTCTTCAAGCTAGTCCAAAAAAGAATTTTGGCTTAATTGGACCAATCCCGCATAAAAGGCCCAAGACCGTTTCTGTCCGCTGACTTCAGGGGCATTTTCGTCCATGAAAAAGTTCGAACTGGGCTTCGACCGAAACATGAAAGTTGTAGATCTTCGAGTTAGCTTTCCAACGGCAACTCATACGCCTCAAACGGAGCTCTGGATCAAAAGTTATGGCCAAAATACAGAAAGGTCGCCAAATCTGGGAACAAGTGAAGAAGCTTCAAGGTGAAGACACGCATGATGCATGCTTGGCGCGTGCATGGCATGCTACCCGACTCCCCCTGGGCGCCCATGTGGTTGGCTTGTGCGCCCAGGTCGTTGGCCTCAGCACCCATGTCACCAACGCCCATGTGCTTGCTGGTGGCATGTCTCGACTCCAGCTGGGGGCCCATGTGGTATGCTTGGCGCCCCATGTGGTTTGCCTCGCGACCCATGTCCTCCAGTGCTATGACACATCTTGACATGTTTTCTTGCCTTGAAATTCAACTTTGCTCATTTGCTTCAAACTCTTGAAAATCAATCGTATGATGATAAAATTGACTCTTCAAGCTCTTCAATCACAAACATATTGGCTCCATTCTTCATCCACAATGTCCTTGGAAAATATTTGTGTAAATGATCATTCAAAAAGGCTCCAAAAAGGTACAAAAATGGTGATTTTGCACTTTTCTTCACTTTAACACCTATAAACACAAATATACCAAATATAAGGCATAATCAAGCATAAAATACTCTAAAAGCATAGGAAAATGACCATAAAAAAGATGCATAGTTTTGGTCCGATCATATTTCCCCCACACTTAAGCTTTGCTAGTCCCTAGCAAACTAAGGTTAATCCTAAGAAAATAAAAAAGGTTAGTCCTAAACTAAACAACATATTGATTCCACTTTCGTAGGTGTACAGTGGCACTTAGCATGTGACACAAGCCTTTAAACCTCTATACGTCTATAAAGGAGGAGCTATAGTCTCCTGAGGGTTTACTTAACTAGAAAGATACCCACAAAC